>NW_019379550.1:623870-654792 GCF_000648655.2 Copidosoma floridanum
TAAAAAAAAATTTTTTTTTTTTTTTTTTTTTTTTTTTAATATTTTAAAAAACGGTACAGTACACTCCGACAACTACACTTCAACAGCGGCAGGTATCGTTATCAGAGACAGTTGGAGTAAGTTATTTGTGTGCATAATAGTGATTTCTCAAAGTATATCGTGTGGAGCAATCGAAGCAACGATCAACGATCGAGAGTGGGTGTATATATACGTACGGTCCAACAGCCGGTGGTACGGCGGGTGCCGCCTGATTTTGCCGAGCCACCATTTTAGCGTGGATGTCGCAGTACAGCTTGTTGTTGATGTTGTAGTAGCCGACGTTTTTCAACGAGGTCCCGCAGGTCGCGCACTTGAAGCACTCGACGTGCAGGTTCTTCTCCTTTATTCGCACGAACACGCCGCTGGAAATGCGGGGGCACACGTCAATCGACACTTCAAATGGGTTATACATACTATTGGGTTAGTAAGTACACGATTTTCGGACGGATGAAATTAAATCGTTCCTCGTTACACCCACGACGACTGATTTCATCCGCTAAAAATTTACACTATTGGCGTTATGGTTGACCCGTACACGTGACTTTTTACATCGAATTTCATTTTTATCTTTCATTGCGCGTTTAAATGGCCATAAATCAAAGTCGACGTAACAAAAGTCACTTTCGTACACACAATACATGTATAGCAGCGAACAACGTCTTGTCCCTTACATCGAGTTCAAACGCATTTTTGTGCAAGTACAACATCGATTAAAATGCAACAGCAATCTGGGATGTGATTTAAAGGGTTGCGCGTGAATTGCAAAGAAGCTGAGTACTTTTGTTGATTGGGGAAGCGACAAAAAAAAATCACTAGTCAGAGAAAAACAAAAAAAGTCTACGGAAAGCGGTGCCACGATGATTCAGGAACTTAAATTTTCTGTCAGCGTAAAAAAGTGCTGGTGGATTAATAAATGGATTTAAAAAATATGAAAAATCGGCAACAAGTAACCTCGATTGGCAGAGGGTCGATTAAGATTCAATTAAAAAAAACTTCCGATTGCTCTTTGGTGAACAAAAATAAATCGTAAACATAAGCAGAGAAAAATGTAAAGACAGCTCGGTGAGCACCTAGAGGAAAAAAAAACACGTTGAATGTAATAATAACAGGTAGGTAAGTAAAAAAAAAAAAAAAGCTTGATGGGTAAGTACTCTATCGTATCGAGTCATGAATCAGCAGCAACAACGAAGCTGCGGTTGCTTTGTAAACTCTGCGAGAGAGCATACAAGATAATCATGCATACGTGTGCATGTAGTGCAATTGAAAAAAAAAAAAAAAAAAAAAAAAAAAAAAAAAAAAAAAAAAAAAAAAANAAAAAAAAAAAAAAAAAAAAAAAAAAAAAAAAAAAAAAAAAAAAAAAAAAAAAAAAGAATTATAACAAGAGAAAATAATAAATACTACTGTGGCAAGAAGGAAGCAACAAACAACAACAGGACGGCCTTGCGTCGCTGCATCGTTTGATGATTGATATCGGCAAAAGGGGGGAGGGGAAAAGTCTGAAAGATATATACGTATACGCACTTCATACATGCACATGTATACTATAGGTTGGCGGCCTTGCGAGAGCCGGAAAACAGGTGAGCTGGCCAAGATGTATAGGTACTTGTATACATTGCAACGTGTCCGTACGCATATTTTAATTTTTACCGATAGGTAGTTCAGTTCGGCTCGAGTATACACTTAAATGTATGAGTAAGTTTGATATAAAATACACGTAAGGGCCTTGTATTACCCATATATATATACATATAAGTAACATGTAACGAAAAGCACAGACTTTACCGTGACTATATATATATATGCATTTGCCCATTCAGTCAACCTTACAAGGCCCTTACGGATACAAGTACAGAGCTTTCACGTAAAAGTGATTAGTTATAGATTTTAACGTGATGCAAGCATAATTTTCTTTCTATATGATGATCATTTCAATTGCGTGCCCGTTTTTAGTTAGCATCGATGATGATGATGATTATACGTCTACAAAGCAAATAGTGATGATCTACTGCAATTGGACATAATATATATATACGTGACGTAAAAAGCTGTGATACGTTGATGAATCGGCAATATTCTTAAAAAGTGAAAAAAACAAAAAAAAAAAAAAAAGATGTCACATCGCCAGGAGGAAATAAAATAAAGAAAGTGACGCATCGATATTTTTGCAGAATGACACAATAATGTACGTGGGTGCAAAACGACAAAAGCACAATAATCAGCAACAACCGTATGATAATTTGGGGAGTGGAGACGGGCACGGGTGGAAGAGAAAAAAAAAAAAAAAAAAATTATACTCATTATTGTGTCCATAACTTTAAAATGTTTAAAACGCAGGGAATGTCCGCTACTTTTTGTTAGTCTTGGGCAAAATTGTTTTATGAATTTTTAGATACTTTAAAAAAAGTGTTTGTTTCCAATTAAAGTACTTTATTGTAACTGAAATTTTTTTTTTCATTCATTCAAGTAATAATGCGTAAGTACATTTTTTGCAGGAGAAAATTGATTAAGCACAGTGTTGTTATCTAAAAAAAAAAAAAAGAAGAAAAAGTACCCCCTTTCCCAAGTTTGCCTGTAAACTTTCAAGTAAATGATATTTTGAAAACGTCATGTGCCATTATGGTCATCCTATGGGGGCGAAATATTTCCACCACAAATCAAACAAGTTTTGGGGCTTCGTTTACAATCGAAAATTGCACGATTCACCCCCACATATGATCCCACAAACGCGTATCGGAGTCCTTTCGCGGATCAACGGTAAGAGTTGAAATTCAATTCCTATTTAAAACAAATGTCGGGTCGTACTCGACTGATATACAGTGTCATGTAAAACGTCGAGTCGCGAGAAGTAAAGGAATAAAACGACACAGCCGCGTGATAAGAATACAATCCACCTGAACCTACACCAAGAGGAAGTTTCACGTAACTCTCGTGCTAACGCACGCGCCAAGTGGCATCGACATGTATAGCGCCCCACTATCGGTCACCTTATCTTTGCACTGATTAATGAAAGTACTCCTTGGGTATATTATATAGAAGTAAGTATCAAAAGAAAAAATAGGAAAAACGATCAAACAAAAAAGTAACACACATAGAGCACAAAACAAAAGGACAATCTGGAAAAAAGCAAAAGCAAAAGCTAGAGAAGAAAAATTTGGGCGCAAAACAGTGCAAGATCCTCGTAACTCCGGCCCTCGTCCGTATGTATAAGGTACACATATACTCGGATCAGGAACGTTTCATATCACCTGAAAGCCCTTGGGTACTCCGTTCGACCAGCGCTTCTGCTTCTGCTGCTCGAAAGCTAAATAGCGCATTTCGGTCGTAAGCTCGTGCAACTTGTTGTCCATGATAATGTTGTTGTTAGAGTAGTAGTTGTTAATGGAGTTTCGGTTATGATCGAGCTCGGGCGAGTAGCGTTTGTCGTGGTGGTAAGCGTCGAAGCCGCTCGGCTCGATGCTCAAGGTGCTCGTGTACGTTTTCAACTCGTTCGGGCTGCAGCTGCTCGAGTCCGGCCGATCGCTGTTTACGCTGTTCAAGCTCCCGCTCATGCTCCTGCTGCCGATCATGCCGCTGTTGTACGCGTTTCTGTACTCGCACGCGCGGGTTTCGGGACTGTAGGCTCGTATCAGCCCGTATTTCTGCAAAAGCGATTAGTCGAGGCCACAAAACAAAACACACACGCACAACGACAAACATTTTGTTAAACCAAACGATTACTCGGACACTGGTTTTTTTTTCTTTTCTTTTTCTGTTTATTCAAGTCTCCACATTGAGAGGAAGTTAAAAGTTTTCTTCTTCTTCTTATTTTAAATGGTGTTTCGATTAGTCGTTAAAGACAATAACTCGGTGATGATGACGTTAGTTTTTTTTTGTAAGGGTATTGTTTAGTTTGAACTTTTAGTTGACGTTAACTGTCGCATTGAGCAAGAAGAGAAAAACTTCATTCCTCCCTCTCAGAGCTGATGTATCGAAGATCCCAAAATTAATGTTCAAACAAAACTGCACGACTATCAAAACCAATATAAAAAATTGTTATCGATGAAGAAATAAGCTGTCCTTAAAAAAAAAAAGTTTTTCTGTATACATATAAAAACGACAAATCATTTGTCTGCAACAGCGAGTCGAAGTTTTGCCAAAGCAACTGCAATGTTTGTAAGTACATTATAGCGATAAAACCCAAAAATATATAGGGAGCCAAGCGGAAGAAACTTACCGAGAACGGCTGAGGTGACGAGCTCCCGTGATTGCTGAGCGACGGGGAGAGCGGCCCGGTGTTCGACAGCGCCGCGGAAATCGTGCTGGCCGGGGTCTTTTGTCCACTGAAACTGAAACATTTTTGCTTTTACAATCGTGAGACTTTGCCTCTTGTACCTATAAGCTCATTCATCGCGTGCGTTGAAAATTACGCGTCTCTTGGTCTCATTACCTTTTTTTTTTTTTTTTTTTGTTTTCTGGAGTTTCATTTGCAAAATGACTTACGAATGGCTTGGGGCTGAGGTTGTGTCCGCTACCGATATGACGGATGTCTTGTTGCTTGTGGGCCAGTGAGGTTTTCGTGACCGGGGATATTTTACTTACTGGCTGGCTCGGCTGGGGCGACGGGATCGACGCTGTCACCGGCGACACGCTCGGCCTCCACGTGCTGGCTCCCCTGCAATCACACGTTTTGTTTTTTACATTGAGCAAAAAAAAAAGAGGGGGGGGGGCTTCCTCCGTATAGGTGAATTTACGAGGTATGCAACAACGTGACAATGGTTTAGTTACCTCTGCACGGTGATCTCGAAGTTGTTGCCGGCCCGTAGGATCACGTCCTGGGCATCCTTGTGCCTCAGGTTGAACATGTCGGTACTGTTGACCCGGATGACCGCGTCCCCAGCCCGCAGACCCGCAGCTTCGGCCGGCGAGCCGTTGTTCACCTACACACGGGCAAATGAAAATTTAGCCATCATCTACGTGCACTCGTTCGGTCGGGAGGCCGACTCGCGTTACTTTGGCCGGCGCGGAAGCTCGTGAGTTAGCCATAAGGACGCGCAACAATCGTGGCGTCGTTTCGGTCGTATTCATTTATGACCAACCCGCTTACGACGTCGTCGAGGGGACATCTCTTTTTTTCTCTTTCCGTTACCGCGTGATCGAGCAATGTACACCCTATACCGATACCATTGCGATTGCAGAGATCGTAGATTTCATTTTTCCCACCAAGTAAGATTATTTCAATGTCATTTAAAGTTGCATTTCCATGCTTGATTGTACATCGGGTGGGTGTATAATCGGGCATCACGTGTAAGTGGACTTTTGCATCGTTAAAATCCGCGAGCCCCTATTTTATAGAACAACAGCACCATCAGCACGGCAGCCGTATGTATATATTATCGGAAACAGCCGACTGCTCTACTTTCGTTTCTTCCTCCCTGGAATAAGTGCTCCGCGCGCGTATAAATAGTTTATTATCCGATCTTTGCGCGAGTTCCTTCGACGCGTTGTTTACAAAAGGTGGCGACGCTGCTGCTGGATGGAGGGAAGGGGGGTATGCACAAGGATAGCCCAGATATATTTTCGGCGGATCCGATCGGCCGATGATCACCGCCTTCGGGCCTATACATGCGTGTGCGTGTGGTGCACCTAATGAGAGTTTGGTGTCTCGATCCCCGACGACGGCGGCGACGAAAATCTCGACGGTTATTTTTACAACGAATCAACCGCTGTACGCTGCCGCTGAATCTCGGTATACGTGCGCGTTTAAATGATTCATTTTGCCGTTACCTTTCTTAGATTACGTAAAAAATTTCTCTATCTTAATCCAAATTATATGTATATAGTACCTGTACGTTTTTTTCATGGAAAAGAATAAACATAGCCGTCGTTGGATGCGTACAAACTCTCGGGGCGTTGGTTCATTTTCAAAAAGCATCCCCGAGTGTAAATACGACCAGTTTTGCGATCTTAAATCTTTCGGTGCGCCCGTTATATANAAAAAAAAAAGAAAAAAAAAAAAAAAAAAAAAAAAAAAAAAATCGCATCAACGTGATTACAAAATCGGAGTGTCGCAGTTGTTGCAGATGACCAGACCCTCCCGAGCGGGCGTCGTGGGTTTGACGTCGGCCGTGGCAAGACCCGCTTGTTTTTGGGGAAACGCCGGGGGATGGCCCAATTCGGCGCTCAAGGGCGTCGGTGACCTCGGCGAGGTCGGCCTACCACCGACCATGTGGCTCGCCGACGAATAGAACTCCGTCCGCGCTGGAACTACCGTGACGATGAATATATTATGACACCACGTGCGTATTTCATTGTTTATTTATTGCGAAATTAACGCTGACGCGTGAGATGTGTCATGTAGATGTGCGTGTAAATGCGTGTATGTATGCTATTTAAATCATAAAAGAAGGGGCGAGTGGGGGGGGTAAGGGGGTTATTGGGATTGATGAGCTAAGGGACGTTGTTCGGCTGCGCGAGAGAAAAAACTCCAAGGATTGCTTTCCCCGACAACTCGGCGGACACCTGGAAAATGAACCGTCAAATGGAACTTACACGATGAGCCTCTCGCACTCGGCGCAGATGTTCTGTCCGGGTATGAGATTGGCCTGGTGACCGTTGCTCGACTGGTGCTGCTGTTGTTGCTGGTGCTGTTGTTGCTGCTGTTGCATCCTGGTCTCGGGCGTCTGGACCGAACGCAAGCCCGTGAGAGCCGGCGACGTTGGCGTCACTTTTCCGCTGTGCTGGACTGGCTCCGCTGCACGGTTTTTGTTAATTGCGGTGCCGATTTTTTTTTTTTTTTTTTTTTTTTTTTTTTTTAATTGTGAAAGAGATTGTGGGCGTGTTTAGAGTATACGTGTGCTATTGTGCTATGTTCGATGACAAGAAAATTGAACTGTTTCGTCGGGTTGAAGGGTACGGTATACGGTACAGATATTGTTCGCGAGATTTAGCGCGAAAGGTTTTCCCATACGGAAAAAATATACAACGATGTATCGACAGCCATGCAATTAATTCCACGTGTACCGTACCCTTGAATCTCGACCTTACGGCGATACCTTTGGTGGAAAGATAATTTTTTTTTTTTACTATCAAAGTAGTGACAACTTGTCCAGTTTACTAACCGGGTTCGGGTGTTTTCGGCTCTTTGTCCGCCTCCTGGACCATCTTGAAGACCTCGCTGTTCTGGGCATTGTAGTTCTTCTCATTTTTCTTGAAGTTCACCCTAAACGCCAAAAATGAAACATCACCTTATTATTCCATCATGCAAGTGATCATTATATGTATAATGTTTACGCGGGAAGTGAATCTTTGCGAATTCCTACCGACTAATCGAATGGATGAAAGTCCTTAGATGCAATGAAAAATCAAAAATAATCATACCCAGTTACCCTTTATAAAACTGAAACGTAGATAGATCTACGTGTAAAAGTTACGAATCGTAGGTGAAAAAATTCCCCAACGGCGTGTACCGTGAAATGCACGGTTCATATACCAAAACGATAATTTCAATCTGCCCTCATCACCCGCCGATCGAATTTCATTTCACCGAGTCCCCTCCGTACACGTACAAGCCCAAAGGGTGCAAAGAGGAGGAGGGGGGGGGGGATATAGGGTTCGTGCGTATCTTACCCCAAAACGCCTCCAGCCAGCACCTCAGCTTGAGCCGATAAAGTTTCGGCGATCGTTTCCTCGCTGTAGATGCCCACGGGGCTGTTGTACTGCTTGCTAACGATCGACTTGACCGTACCGTCGCTCGTCCCGTTCAGCTGCAACGTGCGTATCACACATATAGCGTTAATGGTTGGGGGGGAAAAAAAAAAAATGCATATACAAGCACTCGTACGCGGACTATCCATGTACGATTGATGGCAAACAACAATATAACGAGTACTGCCTGGATTTTCAAATCAATAGACGCGCTATCTCCGAAGGAAAAGCAATTTTTGCTTCTCTTCTCACAGTCATCACCGATGACCAAACTCAATCACCGCAGCTTTTCCCTCATAAAGGTGTTACGTATATATATATAAAATTGCTCGAGGCCCGTGTACGAGAGTGCTTGCGTTATTACACGTGTTATTTTGCGAGAAAGAGTAAAAATTATAGCCATATACATACTTAGCTGCGAGCGTGCCTCTGTTTGCGTCAGGCGAAAAAGTATATGATTATGTGTGTATATGAGGGCGTGTGGGTCTGTATATGTATATGTTACGGTAATTGTAGAAGCGTAAGTTAAAGTAAAAGTATATATGTTAGAGTAAGAACCAAAGCCACCAAGAGATTGCACAAAGAACATGTATACAGATGTAACAAAGTATATGCGCGTGTTTTGTACGTGAGTGGTGTCAATGGTGTCGATTTTTTTTTTTTTTTGTTTTCTGGAGTTTCATTTGCAAAATGACTTACGAATGGCTTGGGGCTGAGGTTGTGTCCGCTACCGATATGACGGATGTCTTGTTGCTTGTGGGCCAGTGAGGTTTTCGTGACCGGGGATATTTTACTTACTGGCTGGCTCGGCTGGGGCGACGGGATCGACGCTGTCACCGGCGACACGCTCGGCCTCCACGTGCTGGCTCCCCTGCAATCACACGTTTTGTTTTTTACATTGAGCAAAAAAAAAAGAGGGGGGGGGGCTTCCTCCGTATAGGTGAATTTACGAGGTATGCAACAACGTGACAATGGTTTAGTTACCTCTGCACGGTGATCTCGAAGTTGTTGCCGGCCCGTAGGATCACGTCCTGGGCATCCTTGTGCCTCAGGTTGAACATGTCGGTACTGTTGACCCGGATGACCGCGTCCCCAGCCCGCAGACCCGCAGCTTCGGCCGGCGAGCCGTTGTTCACCTACACACGGGCAAATGAAAATTTAGCCATCATCTACGTGCACTCGTTCGGTCGGGAGGCCGACTCGCGTTACTTTGGCCGGCGCGGAAGCTCGTGAGTTAGCCATAAGGACGCGCAACAATCGTGGCGTCGTTTCGGTCGTATTCATTTATGACCAACCCGCTTACGACGTCGTCGAGGGGACATCTCTTTTTTTCTCTTTCCGTTACCGCGTGATCGAGCAATGTACACCCTATACCGATACCATTGCGATTGCAGAGATCGTAGATTTCATTTTTCCCACCAAGTAAGATTATTTCAATGTCATTTAAAGTTGCATTTCCATGCTTGATTGTACATCGGGTGGGTGTATAATCGGGCATCACGTGTAAGTGGACTTTTGCATCGTTAAAATCCGCGAGCCCCTATTTTATAGAACAACAGCACCATCAGCACGGCAGCCGTATGTATATATTATCGGAAACAGCCGACTGCTCTACTTTCGTTTCTTCCTCCCTGGAATAAGTGCTCCGCGCGCGTATAAATAGTTTATTATCCGATCTTTGCGCGAGTTCCTTCGACGCGTTGTTTACAAAAGGTGGCGACGCTGCTGCTGGATGGAGGGAAGGGGGGTATGCACAAGGATAGCCCAGATATATTTTCGGCGGATCCGATCGGCCGATGATCACCGCCTTCGGGCCTATACATGCGTGTGCGTGTGGTGCACCTAATGAGAGTTTGGTGTCTCGATCCCCGACGACGGCGGCGACGAAAATCTCGACGGTTATTTTTACAACGAATCAACCGCTGTACGCTGCCGCTGAATCTCGGTATACGTGCGCGTTTAAATGATTCATTTTGCCGTTACCTTTCTTAGATTACGTAAAAAATTTCTCTATCTTAATCCAAATTATATGTATATAGTACCTGTACGTTTTTTTCATGGAAAAGAATAAACATAGCCGTCGTTGGATGCGTACAAACTCTCGGGGCGTTGGTTCATTTTCAAAAAGCATCCCCGAGTGTAAATACGACCAGTTTTGCGATCTTAAATCTTTCGGTGCGCCCGTTATATATATATATATATATATCATCCAAGTGCCGCATCAAGCCGAGCTGACGATAGCTTTGAAATATTATATTACTCTCTCTCATTCTCAAACAACCGAGTCATCCTCTGAGACGTTGTCGATGGACGGCATCTCTTCTCAAAACTATTTTATTATTAGTTAGAATACCGTATGCTAACTTTTTTTTTTTTTTTTTTTTTTCTTTTTCGCTAAATCAATCAAATTAGAGCTGTCGTATCCCCGGTTATTTTTTTTTTTTTCCTCATGTATGTAGGTTGCGTACACATGGGTATACCGTATCCCCCGTTGGCCGAATAATTGATGAGTCACGGCCCAATAGCGTGTGCGGGGGTGGGGCTTCCATCCCGCTAGAAATACGCGTGCGCCGGCACGTATACGTAGGAAATTTTTATTTTTGTCGATCATTTTTCTACCTACGTGTAGCGTGAAACAAGGTATTGTATTCAATTTTTTTTTTTTTTAAGATCGTTAACGTTGAACGAGTTATATTCATATGTGTGAGGGTGGAACAGTTACTAGTAATTAAACATCAGTGGGTGTGTATAAACAAAAAAAAATATATATATATAAATTTCTCAAATATAACAGAGATGTGTATAGATGGGAGGACGATCAGTATGTTATCGTCGAACCCTTCGAGAAAGGAAAATATAAAGTTTTTCCTTCGATTTGTCACACGCAACATATACGAAGCATTGATTTTCCCTCAAATTCGCGTATTGGACTTATAAACAAAAGAAAACCATGTCACATGCACCAATTTTTGTATTAATAATAAAAAAAGGGGAAGGGGGTATTTAAATGACATATTTTAAGTTTTAACGCGCTCAAAAATAACGTATTGTAAAAGGTAAATGCATATACAGTTTGCAACCATACACAGCGATCTAACATCATCGTAAATTCGCGACAAAGAGACACACACGGGGGAACAAGACAGGGAAAAAAAAAAAAAAAAAAAAAAAAAATAGAGAGACGGAGGGAGCGAGCCGATCGTGGGCCACGATCTCTTGGTTATTCACATGCATATTATTATACATATACATTATACCCACTCCATTGCTCGAAACGCTCTCGATTTCGTATTATATACGTGCGCCGTATATCTACGGATTTGTTAATCTTTTAGTGTGTACACTGCATTGGGAGTGTTAGGTACTTGGGTGGCGTATATATATTATAAGAACATCGCGATGAAAACGCGTTACACTTTCGTACAGGCTAATGCATATAATGTAATGTATATATTGTTCGAAATTTCTCTAGGCAGGTTTATGTATGTATAAACACTCCGATGGAGGAAATCTGTCCGGATTGTCGTTCGCAAGGGCTTTTCTCCTATATATCTATAATTCGTTAATTATTCGATACAATTTGTTCCGTTCTCTTTGGTATTTCCTCAGAAGTGAAAGGCAATTTAATCACGATGATCGTCGATCGATCGGGTCCATTTGAATTTTATTCAACATATAGAATCGGCCTGGCAAAAATCTACAGTCTCGCCTGTTGTTCGGTTTCTCTCTCTCTTTCTATGCAAATATAAAAATGCGAACAAATTTTTATCCATTTCAGTGTTTTAGTGCCCACAACACCCTCAACAGAGATTATATATACATATGTTGTGACTTTGAAACGCAACTAATTGCCTATGGACGTATCGTAAAATTATATCATTGCACAGTTGAGACAGTATTTATTGATAAGTTTCGATTAATACACAGATCATTGGAAGTCCCACGATTCTCGTAAGGATTACCTCAAAGACTTAAACCTCCTTTTTTTACTGAGATTTTCGACTTTGTGAGCTGTAGCGCGCTGCCTTTTTTTTTAGATGTTAATATTATTTCGTACAATGCATGCATAATCTATACGACGACAACTAACGACAACGCACGCTGCCTTAGGTGTATGGTTTTAGAGTTTAGCTTTGCAGATGCTCACGCGAGTGATCAGCTTCTCGAGGGCTTGCCAAGATTTTTCGTGCTTTTTTTTTCTTTTTTTACACTGTCTTGGCAGATGTGCCCAATGGTACAGTCAATGGTTATTATAAGTGAAAAAAAAAAAAAAAAAAAAAAAAAATAGAAATCGGTATATACCAAGTGATTTCTTGTGCAAGTGTTTACCAAAATCCAAGGAAATACACGTCATGGACTCACTCGTGCCTTAGCCAATCATAATGATTGAATAACAGCACCAGCAGCAAAGCCGCGCTATATTTGGCCCATTGAGAGCTTTTGAGAGTACGAGTAGATGCACACGCGATACGCGTGTATTGTGTGTACACCAAAATAAATGCGAGCGAATTCAAGGGGCACGGCAAAAAGATGGGAGAAAAGACACACAACGAAGGTTCAACGACTGGAACGGAACTGCTGCTCCTATTATCATCACCACCGCCGAATGATGCTGTGGCGGCCTGCACTTTACCATAGTCGCTTTCGAGCACCTCAAGTATCAACCACAACACTGCAACCTCTTTCTCGGCCCACTTGTAATTATTTATCATTATTTTTTTACAAAACGAATCAATACATATATGTATCTTTTTTTTTTTCGTAACAGCAAATACCCTGGTCAAACATACTGGTGTTATACACATACATGTATAGATATTTCGTAGCTCTTGATGCTTTTTAAATAGGTACATGATATTCTATAATTGTGCACGAGGTATAATAATAATAGGTACATACATGTGTGTTGCATGCAATATAAGGGAGAAGAGATAATGGAGATCGAGTGTCAGGAGCGTAACGACGAGTTAAAGGGCCCCCGTGGAAATGATTTCTGGCACAGGTAGCCGTAAATTAATATGATTTACAACAAAGTCTTTCTCGGAAGAAGATCGGTGGCGCGTTGCGAGGGAAAAAATTCATGATTTTTTTTTTTTCGCATCGGCATTAGCAACGGTGTTACGTGCACGATAAAGGAGGCGAAGGTGGGTCGGAGGGGCCCAAGCGCAGTCGCGGAGGGAAGAAGATAAAGAAGAGAAAGGAGCGAGGAGCAAAAAAAAAAAAAAAAAGAAAAAGAGGATGCATGCATAATACTGTACGAAGGGTCCCTCTCTTGCACGAGAGAAAAAAAAAAAAAAATAACAGACATACGCGGCACGTAAGTCAGGGTTAAACCTGTCGCGCGGGGGCTTACCGTGAAAGCAAGCCGGCCTTACTAAAAATAGGACCCGAGCGCGCTAAAAATACAACCAACCGCGCAGCCGCCGATGGACCAACAACCCCTCCCCACCCTCCCACCGATCTCAGTCACCATTTTTCCCGCCACTCGCTACTCTCTCTCTCTTCGCGTCTTCTTCCTCTGTACGCCTGCATATATATACCTTGTACTCTTTCATATATGTGGTACGCGTTACGTCTCCACCCGTTCCTTTTCACCCACCTATACGTATGGGCCAGTCTACGAAAAATGGAATGTATTTCAAGGAAAAGGACCGTAAAAAGGGATTTTGGATTTTTCTGATAAATTTACCTGTATAATTTTGGGGACCCGTCGAAAATTAATTTTTCAGTGCCAACGTAATGGGGCAGGTTTGTGTGACGCAACAAATAACAATTAAACTATTAAACTTCGCCCTTGCACTTACATCATGTACCGAAACAGCTATATTCTAACCCCTCGCCTGATTCCGAGTCGATGATTCAACACCTCGAGAAGACACATGGCATTCTTTAGCGTTACGGGCTCTTAATTTTTATTTTGGGGAGACTGAAACATCCTCTCGACCTCCGTACAATACAAAACGTCCCAATTTAATTGCGTGCATTTTTGATAGCATCATCCGTTGAAATATTAAATTTATCAGATTTCGGTTACCACCCAAGTCTTGGATACAATTTTTTCTTTTTTTTTTTTCTTTTCTAAAATACATGAAAATGTTAGTGAATTTGAGATTCTATGCCACGGAAAACACATATAAAAATACGTATTTGGATTTCAGGCGTCGTCGAATTTTTCTTATCTGAAGCCTGTTGTGCCTCTATCAAAAAACAACCCTTGATTATTTAAATAAAATATTTAGATCGATATCTCCTTACACGACGTTGTAACGGACTGGGACACAAACAAGGCCATTTTTGGTAGAATGGCCCATGTATGGTATAAATGCGGACACGCCTCTGTAAACCGTTCGCATTAAAAGCGCAAATATGCGGTTGTATATGGGATTTTTCTTTCTCTATCTCCCATATAGTCCCGCCTCCCCGTTTTCTCTCTCATTTTTTTCTACCCTTGCTACCGCTACTCACGATTATTCATACATTCGAGTTTGGCTTATAGATTATACACTAGGTGCTCCACTGGATGGAATAAGGTAGGGGTCTGTTGTTTATGTAACAATCGAGTTTGCCTCCGATAGACACTTGTAAGCATGCAATATACAGAAATCCAGACGTAACTTGGAAATTACCGATATTGTATATGACAAGTGTTGCCATACGTGATGTCTGTTTTTTTTTTTTTTTTTTTTTTTTGGTCTGCGGGTCCGAGACTGATACGTGTGACAAAAACGCGATTCGTAAAACAACGCGATCTTTCAATTGATTCAAGCGTTACTGAAAAATTAAATTTACTCGAGTAGAAAACGCACGCGAATGATATTTTCGGTTCGCCTTTTCTCATAACGCGTTTATTGACTAAGAAGAAAAACGAGTAACGTAAAATGCGAGCCGCAGAGGGGCGTATACCTGTAACGATTAAACGAAGGAACGGGATGAGAGAGTATACGTATATAAGAAACGGGGAAAAAATAAAAACGAAAGTAGGATGAACGGGAGAGGCGGGGGGGCAGGAGGGAAAAATACGTGCCGTCGAGGGACGCATTCCGACGCCGCCGACGCGACTTTATCAGCCGGTGCCGATCCGTCCCGCATTCCACGCGCCCATACGCACGTACGTACACCAACATATGTATACTCATTTGTATATGTATGTATATATCGGCATTACCTCTGGCGCTCTTCTACCCTCTCTCCCTCTCGTATACACTCGAGTCTTTTTTTTTTTTTTAAATATATATCGTGGACGTGCGTTTTCGCGCAACAATCAATGTTGAAGATATCATGTCTGTTTCTCCCGAGAATATAGGGCATGGGTACATGTATGATAGTCCGAGGGACATTAGCTCCGTGATTTACTTGCATTCGATTGAAAAATTTATCACAAAGACAACGAATATTGTCACAAAGTGTATTAAATTCAATTACGCGCCGTCCCGCGGAGATCCTCGATAAGTGAGCACATATGAAGTACAGAATGTTATTTTAATGTTTTTGCCGTCAATCGAAACAAACGCGTATTCATCTGCGACTGCAATTATTGCAATGAAAGACGCACGGCTGGGCATATTAACATTTTTAAACCACGTGCAGGCGAGCGCGTGAGTAGGCAATAATTACCTTCACTGGCCGCGGTGAATAATTACATGTAGCGCGTACACGTATTCATGCGCGTGTAAAACCCTTTTGATTTACACAAAGTTCGTTTCACTTCGCGAAGTTTATCTCACTTCGCGAGGGATGTATGTATAACAAACGGGCGAGAAGAAGAGCAAAAACAACATGAAAAGCGGGGCGAGATGGTCCGAGCTTTTTTTTTCTTTTTTTTTTTCGTTTTCGCGCGTCTGGCGCTTCATAAGTACTCCGCTGTTGATTATAATGGCTGCGGCTTATTAAGATTGATATCCGAGGGGCCCTTTTTTTTCTCCACTTGCAGCGCTTCGCGAGTACCTTGTACTTATATAAATAGATCTTTGCCGCAAGTACCTTGTGATTAATGCAGTATATATATATATACATAAACGCTTGACGCGCCTCATCTCCTCCCCTATATACAGCCGGAGTTACGCTGATCCGATCGGAATTACTGTTTATTCGTCTTGTTGCCGCTATTCGAGTACAATCATTTTCTACGTTTTTAAACTATTCGAGAAGAAAATGCTTTTTTCTTCTACTTTACAAAGTTGCTTTTTGTTGATAACATTTTTTCATTGAAATATATAACGTTTAAAAAACGATTGTACCGAAAAACAATTCGGGTTATTGTTCTATTTAAAAATTGACATTCGAAGTGTCCCCGAAGCAAGTGAAAAATACGGATACAAAAACTCGATACATTGTATGCGATTATTATCATCATTGTTATAATTGACGAAAATCATGGGCCACAAAGTGCTAGTGCACCTGTGTGCAATGCACAAGAGCCTGGGTTGTTATTAGAAAGCGCAGCTCGAGCGTGGATTTACTACGCCCATATTCTTCCGCGTGCAAGTGATACAATGTACATGTACGGGGGTCGTCGTAGTTTTGTTGTACACACTTGTGTGGTGGCTGGGCTTTTCCGGGTAATCGTTAAATCAACGCTCGTCCGTCTAATTTGGCGGAAGAGAGCAGCAGCTGCCGTACCTACGCGCGATGGGATTTTGGGCGGAAATCGCTCGGGAGAAAATTTGATTATTTTTAGATTTGAAGGCGGCCGCTGCACTTTGGATTGGCATTTATTAATACTGTTGTGGGGCGCGTGGGGGCAGGGGCTGATGGGTACTTTTTTGAGAGACACCGTGGCTTTCCGTTATTTAATACATTCGTATCCATACATTGCGAATCTTAATGATGGTCGCTCATCACGGAGTATTAGTAATTGTACTCTTTTGCGCAATAGTTTGGTGAAAACATTTTTTTTCTTGTGAAACCAAGGTATAATACAACAATAATTATGTCATGATGAATTTAGACCCATGGTACCATGTAGCAAGGAAAAAGTATTTGGAAATTCCGGTAGTACGGTATTGATAAGTATCTCAAGTGGCCTCAAGTAGGTTTTGCCGGTGGTATTTTCATTCATCTGTTTGATATTTTTTATACTTCTTTCTGGTAATGTCACGTTTCTTACTTCGTGGAATTATTTGATTGGGTAAGGTATTTTTACAAAAAAAAAAAAAAAAAAAAAAAAAAAAAAAAAAAAAAAAAAAAAAAAAAAAAAAAAAAAAGAAGAAATGAAAAACATCAATTAAGTAATAAAATAAAAATATCATTTATTTATAGCGTCAGCGTGTATTTAAAAACATGTGATGGTTAAACATTTGGCTTACAAAAATTGCGCTCGCTCCTTGCAGTTTGACAATAATCTTACTAACATCGTAAAATACTTGGGAATTGAAAATTTATTTACAACACAGTATCATAGCTTATTACGTATGACTATTTACAATTCTCTCTCAATTAGTGGTACAAGACTGAGATGTAAAGATAAATGAATAATCTTAAACTCTAGCGGTTGAAAATTTGAAGCACAATCAAGTAGAGCATAAAATAAATGAATTTAATCTTATAAAAATCCACGATTTTCGCTTAAACAAAAGTACGTGGGTACGTATTTGGTGCAAGTCGAAAAAAATAAAATTACCCTATACTTACGGAATGGACGCACGAGGTAAGAACATTTTATTAATCAATCGATACAATAATTAAGGTAAACAAGACAATTGACATTAGTAATTGCTATTACAATGATGAAAAATTGTTTCTTCGAGATGAAAAAAAAATCGCAACAATAACATGTAATAACCCACAACAATTAACATGCGACATTGCTGTTAAATGTATTTAGTCATCAATCAATGTTTTTCATGCTTGTCTTGCTTCTTTACCGAAGAGGAAAAAAAAAAAAAAAGTATTGTTGACGTTTTCTTTAAATTATTTCACTTGGGAGATACAAAAAATAGTAGCCGATGAATCGGTGATCAAGGTTGTAAGGAGATCAAAGTAGAAATATAAAGTCCCACTGCAGAAAAGTTAAATACAGAGAGAAAGTGTGCTTTGCAACTACAATCGTGGAAAAATACTCATGGAGCATCATCCGTATCATCCGTGTCGGCATTGTTGCGATACTTGGCTTTTCGAATGCGCATGAGCTTCTCCCTTGCCTCTTCCAGTTCCCGTTCGATTCGCAACACCTCGGACCTAGCGTCGATCTCCTGAGCGATTCCACCGACGATTCTTTCGTTAAGCACAAGCGGCGCTTGCTCCTCGCGCTGCACCACCTGCTGCGAGGCGCGGACCAAACTGTCCGTGGCCCGTTTAACGGCGCTACCAGCGGCTTGCAGGCGCTTCGTGCTCTCGCAGTCCGAGTCGGCTTTCACCTTGCACGCGACCAACAGCTGAGCCGTGCTACCGGCCACTTGTTTAGCGCTGGAAACCAACCGATCCTCACCACTGTACCCCTGGACCATGTCGTTGGCGGACTCCACTAGACTGTGGGTGGCAGCGGCTACCATTTTCGCCGCGGATATCAAACCCTCCGACCACTGTCCATCGTCGGAACTCGTCAACGGCGTCGCCGACACCTTGCCCGTGGCCACGAGCTCTCTTTGCGCAGCACTCGCCGCCCGTATCAGAGCCGACGTTGCTGTGGCTATCGACTTTGATGCCTCCAGTATCATTTCATCGAAATTCATGTCCTCCCGGCACTTTGGTACGTCCTGGCGGGGCCGGAGACTCGCCAATTTTTTCGCGGCTGCTTCGATACTAGCCGCGGCCTCCAGCAGTTCATTTTCAGCTATGACCGTGGGATCCTCCGATCCCGTTGGGTCGTTGCGCTTCATGACTTGCGCGATCGAGGCCAGTTCCGTGACACCTTGGGCAATTTTGCGGGATATCGGTAGCAGCATGTGTTTGTTTTCGCTCGAGTTCATCGATATTTGATGAATGATCTCGAGTAGTTGTTTGTAATTCGTCGCCACATCGTGGCCAGTTCGGAGTATGCCTTGTTTCGTTTCTTCACTTGCCCCGTGATTGTTGCCCGCGACTTTGCAAATCGCCAACATGTTGCCGATCGATTTCCGGCCCATGTTCGCAGCTGATATCAAGTCATCCTGGTTGCAACTGTTACCGGCGGACACGGCTTTCGCGGTGGCTATGCTCATGTCTTTGGTACAACGTATCACGTCTTCGGGTGTCACTTGGCTGCCCTTGGCAAACTCGGACGAGGTCAAATTTTTTATCTCCTGGGACACGGCCTCGATGGTCGATTCCAATGCCCGCGTGCCTCGCGTGTGCTCGTCCTCCGCGGCCTTGACAGTTTTTATCAATGATGTGACGTTGGCTATCATTATCTCCGCGGATTCCTTCAAGTGGGCCATTTTTGGGTCATCCGCGGGTTTGCCGCTTGCGGATTTAGTGGCCTGCACGAGGTCGCCCAGGGCGGAAGATACATCCCTAACGGAATGAATAAGCATGATTTGAGCTTCGGGGTTATTGCTTCCCAAGCTCGCAGCTCCGTACTTGACAGCTTCGGCCAGTTGGGTGATGGTCGACACAATGTTTTCAGCAGCTCTGGACAATTGCTCTTGGGAGGATGCAGCTCCAGCAACCAATTGTTTCGTATCTTTGACCAGAGCTTTGGCTGCCTCTAGTATGTTGCTCCGATGATTGGCGAACGAGTCGTTTTTGTTTTCGGCGTGTAAAGAGCCAGCCGTGGCGAACATTATCGTCGTGTCCAAGTCTCCGATGACCCCTGATATGACGCTTGCCGCATTAATACAGGTTTGGGTCCCGTGAGACTCTGCCTGAAGTATTTCCAGGATCTGAGATACTTTTTCGCTTATCGCTTTGCTACACTCGAAAATCTCCTTCTGCACGCAAGTGTCGTCCGACTTGATTTTGTAAGTGCCGGCCACTTGAACCATGTCCGAGCAAGCTTTTCCCAGTTCTCGAGCTGAAGTTCGTAGTTCCGTTGATACTTTTTTGTTTGAAGTCGCAATGGAAGCGCCGAGCGTTTCTCGAGCTAAATCGGTATACGTGTGGGAAATGTCGATGACGAGCGACTTGACCCTTGCGTCATCCACGTTCGACTTGGTTGAGATTTCTTGTGCCGTGCGTGCTATTTCTTTCGCAGTTTCCACCATCCCTGTTTGGTAAGTAACGAACGATTCGATGTTATCTTGGGAAGTTAGCGTGTCGCTTTCCAACTTGACCATAGCCCTTGTTATGCTGTCGATCAAACCGCTCACCGCACCATTAGATACAGACAAACTTTCAAGGGTGTTTTGTAATTCTTTGAGGGATTTCTTGGTCGAGTCTATACTGTTATATAAATTACCATGGATATTCGTTGGTTCGCGACGTCCACTGCACTCCTTCGTTACAAACATTGTCCGAAGCGTGGACTCTAGAATATTTTTTGTCCGACCCAACAGCACGGCTTGCTGATTCGATCTGATCATGTGTGAAGTCATACTTATCGCATCGTCCACCAGCGAATCACAATACGATACAATTTGCATTACCGCCTGGCCAATGTTATCTGCCTTGTATTTGGCAGCGTTGCGCAACAATTCTAATCTTTTGTGCAATTCGCAAGCAGCATTGTCCATTCGATCAATGAATTCTTGAAACATGTTCTTGTAGTGCGGCACCGAGGTTTGGGAAAGAATGTTCGACGAGGCTGTGTCGAGATGGTGTATTTTTTGGGCCAGTTTGGTGATGGCAAGGTCACATTCTTTCTGCCCGGGTGCCCCAGCACGTATGGACGCCACCAACAATTTAATCGAATCGCTGACACTTTTACTGTGATTGGCCAGTACCTGCCATGTGGATGGATCTTTGGGATTCACGTCGAGGCTTTTCGCGGTAAGTATCATCGCGCTTGAGTTGACAATAACCGCCTTGCCAGCGTTTATTATTGGTTCTTGCAAAGTTTTGGGCGCAATCGTCACTTCATCCGGTTGGCTCATAAATTCTGGAGAGCCGGCATAGGCGCACAAATTATCGATAGCTTCGAGTAAAGGTTTCGTTGCTTCAACGCACCTGTCCCGATGGACATTGCAAAAGTTCATTTCCAAGGCTTTCATTTCCTTAACCAGCACAGTCGTTGAGTTGGCAACATCCTTTGCTAACTGGCTCAAATGTCTTTTGGCCACTGGATCATTAGTTTTGCTCGATGCTGAACGACATGCGTTACACAGTATACTGGTGTTTTTGGCGATCGATGTAGCAGTAGCAAGAACATCTTGGTGGGAGATTTCGTGGGCACCAAGAGCGTCACAGCTCGAGTGAATATAATCAACTGCTGTTAAAATGTATTCTAGGTCCACTGTATTGGGCTTTGCCGATACGGAATTGGGATCTCTTGCACCAGCTAAATACGAAGCTTGAGCAGTTGCTTCAATCAAATCACAAATTGAGTGTGATACCTCTTCAACGGATTCGGAAAAGAGTTCGTGCTCGGAATTTTTTGCACTGTTAACGATGCCTGTCATACCATCGCTTAAATCATTACTTTTTCTCATCACCGTGTCCAAACACTCGGAATAAGAAGAATCTGATATGGGTTTGCACGAGTTTTCGAGTAATGGAATCATCGATTGAATCTTCCTAACAGCATCATCGCACACTGTGGGCTCATTTCCAGGGCACTTTTGTCCAGGTAAATGAGATACGCATTTGTCCAAAGAAAACGACACTTGTTTGGCGATCGCTGCCAAGTGGTCCTGACCGCTCGAATCTCCTTGACTTTTCAAAACAAGTCTGGCCTCTTTCACAAGTTTCATCGACGTAAACACAAAATCATTGGCTTCCATTAAAACCATTTGTCTATCGTCTTGATCGTCCATCGTGTCCACAATACCCTTGACCGACGATACAAAATCTTTCAAAGCAACTGAAATTTCTTTGGCGGCAATTCCCGTACTGTAATCGTCACGTTTCTCTGCTGCAGCGATTAATTGTGCCACAGCAAGTCGGATCCTCTGACGGAATACAACAGGTTCCCACGGCACAAACTCCTCGCTATCTCTTGGCATTGGTTTCAAAGAAGCTGCGGTGGAGTTGACCAGCTCATCGAGCTCCAGTTTCAAATTTTCCATGAGCGATTCAGCAGCATCCAGCTGAATGTCGGTACAAACTTCTTTGGCTTGACAAACAGCAGATCGTAAATCGACGAGCGCTTGTTCGAGTTGTTGGGAGTCGTTGTTCAGTTTTAACGACAAAGTGCCGTCGGTGATGGTGGGCAACGCCCGTTTGATTGCCTCGACAGCGGGAGACGCAGAGTGTACAAATGGCTCAGAAGCATTTATCAATGCAAGCTGCACAGTGGAATTATCAGGTTCGGCTGAGACACCTTTGACCCCCGATATCAAGTCGGGAATGTGTTGAGCCATTGAGCTGCACTCGGCGTTCAATTCTTTTTGAGCAACGTTGCTCGTGTTGCACGCACCCGCTTCGGCTGAATCTGCCACGCATCGCGTTGCAAAGAAAGCCGCAACCTTTGCACACTTCCCTAACTTCAATACCAAATTCCGCCGTATGGCTGGTGTGGTTGTGGTGGCAGTGGCTTCGCGTACTTTTTCAACCGCCCGACGAAGGTCCCTTTGAACTTTCAAATCCTCGGGATTACTCGTGCACTGGCTCGCTGCTTTGGCCATTATTGCCGTTGCGTCGGCCAAAGTTTTCGCTGCGGCGAGTAGTTTTTGTTTTTGTTCGGCATCCGACTGTCTCTCGGCCTTGCCTCTTATGCACTGTATGAGTTTCTCTGTCGCTAGTCCGACGAGTCTCGCCTGTTTGATCAGCTTCGTAGTGTCATTGTAACTGGAAAAGAGCGAATCAGTCGCTACAAATACTTCTTCCACTGCCTCTTGTTGCGTGTACGCTTTGCTTTGTCTTTCCCGAGGTATCGAAGCAACGCGATCCAAAAGATTGTCCAGTGATCTCGAAACATCAGTACCAGCCGAGCTCAAATCCTCCCTGATACTCTCGTTGGCGTTTGTCCCGTCACAAACTTCTTCCAGATTGTCAACAGCCCCTTTCACCAAACTGGCTGCTTTGATTAATTCACTTTGGCAAGCTTGACTATCTACAGTTGATGATACAACCTTTGTGCAAGCCACCAGTTGAGATGTCACGAGGACACAGTCGGTAGCGGCGGCCACGACATGATTTTGCGTGGCCGAATCTCCACAGTTGTTGGCCATATTTTTGGCCTTCAATACCAAAACAGCCATCGTATTGGCAACGATTTTCGCGTACGACAAAATGGCATCTTGCGTCTCTCTGTCGACAACATTTTCGGTGCCTGTGTTTAGTAGCACTTCGTAAGAGACTTCGCCAACGTAGGTCGCTGCGTTCAACAAGTTTGGCCTAGTCTCCGTCGAGTGGGGCTCCAGAGCCGTCAACAAATCGGTCAATGCAAAACAAAGATCTTGAGTGGCGTTTAAAAGTTTTTTACTGCAAAACTCATCCTCGTTCAAAGCAGCGACGATTCTCGCACTTTTCGCCACCTCTGGCCATTTCGTCGCTATGGTTTCGATTGTTGCGCTCATTGCGTCGTTGTCAACATTGTTCGACATTAATGTGACCACTTGTGCCGTTGCCGCATTGATCGAAGCTATTTGAGAAACAATGTTTTGCTTGTGCGTGCAAATTGTCTGTTCCGTCCATTGCAACGATCTTACGTCGTTGCCGAGGTCAGGGATCACTTCCTCGTGGGCTAGCGCGCTCTCGGAGCTCTGAAGCGTTTCCTTGGCAATCACAATGGAAGTTAGCAAAGCTTTTTGGGGCTCTGACATGTCTGTCGTAACCATAGAGTTTTGGATGGCGAATGGCATCGTCTCTAAAAAGTACTGCGCGTTATTTGTCCCGGGCTGTATGGTATTTGCAGAAAGCGGACACACGCTGTCCTCAATCACCGCGAACCTTTCTTCGGGCTCGGTGTACAGGTAATCCCTTGCCTTTTGTTTCTTTAAAATGATGTCGATGTAGCCAGAAATGATTCGCAAAATTTGTTCAGCCTCGGTTGTCTGGACACTGTAGTACTGGTTGGAGTAGTCGCCAAAGTCCAGGGAAAACGTTTTCGGAGAGGCGCCCCACTTTTTGACGGATGTCAGTGGCCAAGTTTGCAAGATTTCCTTGGTTTTCTCATCGAGTCGTAGAATCGAGTCCTTCGTGACGCCTAAAAGTCGGGGGACCAGTTTGTTCTTGCTCTTGTCTTTTTCCTTCACCAGAAAGAACGTCACCCCATACGTACTCAAGGATCTGGCGGTTTTCGTGTAAAGTACCTTGGCGTCCAGTTCCGTCAGTCCCGCGTGCTTCTTGTGCTCGGCGAAAATTTTTTTCTCGATTCCAATAGCTTTGCAGTACGATTGAGGCAAGAATTCTCTCAGCTGCAAAAACCCAGCCTTGTGTTTGTCTTCTTTGTGGTCTCCGTACAACACTTGGCACTGTATGCCCGCAAAAATGCACGCTTGTGCTTGAGTCGTTGGATGCTTTCCGCTCAATATAGCATCCTGACATTGCACGTACAAAAGTGACAGTTGGACCGGATCGCTGCTGTCGATGTTCTGGTCGGAGAAGAAAAATTTCCGTCGCAACAGCACAGTCTCCGTTTCGTCGATGTCTTGCTCTCTCAGCGTCTTGGACGGATTGATCCAGTTCAACTCGTCGTCGGTTTTCAACTTTTTCTTCATCTGGTCCATCTTGGCTTCCCTCTCCACTCTGCTTCCTATCTTCAACCTCCTCAACGTCGACGTGCCAAAGTTTTTTGACTTTGAGTTTTCTGCCTGATCCTCGGCAGTTTCGCGAACGAGGGAGTACTCCTCGTGATTGGTTATCCCGATTTTAGTGCAGATGAGCACCATGAGATTCGCCACTGGTTGGCTTTCGTCGACCAGTACGGTTTTCAACGTACCATCCAACATTCGCACTCTCAGATACCTAATTTTTTTCCTGTACTCCAAAACATCTTCGTTCTTCAGTATGTAATAATTCAACCTGCGACCAGATTCCAGCCACAGGCCTTTCTTCAGGTCTTCGTTGACAAAAAACAGACCATAATCTTCAGAGTGTTCTAATTTATAAGTTTCCATCAGTTTATCCGTTATAATTTGAAACGCATCCTCGACGTGTATGTTTGGATCGAACTGCATCATCTTGGTCGCATTTTTGTCCGGTATTGAGATGCGTAGGGACAGAGTCGCCATTTGAAATGCCTTTCAGAGCTCTTCTCGTCAATAATCTGTAAATATTTCTTTGTAACAAGATTGAGAAAAAAAACAAAATCCCATCTTCCCACTTCTCGTCTCCAAATATTACACTGTGTTATTGCAAACGTAAAATGTTGAGAAAAAAATAAAATTCCTTCTGATATTGAACTGAATGACGCGAAACATTCTAGTTTGCCGCTGACCTCATTAGACAAGTGTATTGAATCAGACACAATCAGACTTGGGCACGATATTATTTTATGGATTTTACAACGCTGTGCACGAAATTTTTTTGTTTACGAAAAAAATTTTTTTTTTTTATTTATGAATATTTAAAATACAATACCGAGAAAAATTTTTAGCCGTTAGATCAATGCAGTACATTTTGTATATTAAATTAATATTATAAATTTAGTTGTAAAGTATTTGAAATAAAATATTAACATTTTTTTTCAAATTGTAATAAATTGTTTTTACTGGAAAAAAAGTTGTTAAGCAATATATAAGCCATGATAAAAAAACAATTCAAGCAAGAGATCATGTTTAAAAAAAATGTTTGCCCAAGTGTTTACATCATCACAAACTAGTACATCGTGGAAACATCATTGCGTTGCTCTCGTGTAGGTGTGAGAAAAGTACATTGAAATGTGCCGCAGTACCAATTGTATGACCAACAAAATGTATAAATAGTAATGTGTGAAGCACACAGTTACGAGGCTTTGGAAAATATATATATATAAAAACAATTAACGAAAAATTAAATTTATCGTTGTTTTTGTCATTTCTTTCCAAAGATTAAAAAAAGCCATTAACGTGCCGTTTAAAAGTAAATAACAAACGAGTACCATTTTTCGCTTCAGTAGTAGCGAGTTTTCTTTATTGTTTTACAATTACAGTTATTCCAACTTGAAGTTTCATCACTTGTCTTAATCGATCCAAGAAAAAGAAAACTCGTGTACGGCGTTAACAAATACCTTGACCAACGTTTTTACACGCGTTAGAGAAAGAGAGAACAGTTATGCTGAATAAATGCAAAATTAAACCTTTTTTTTTTACACACGCGCGCGCAAGTGTTACGAAACGACGCAGTGTGTTCGCAACAGTGACACACGTTTTTACATACTAATAGTTATTTTAATCGCCAGCGAAGGCGGATGCGAGTCACAAGGCATGCGTCACTAGATTATTTCGGCCTTAGAGCCCGAAGCGCTCCAGGCTACCGTATAGTATATAGAGCCATTAACTGTACGCCTATATCTCCGACTCCGTTACCAATACAGATATACGTTTTAGTAGCTCCACACCGCGGAGTCGAACAAATTTATTGAAACAAAAAAAAATCCAACCACGTGGTGTACGTTTTTTTTTCTCCTTTTTTTTTAAAAATCACAATTTAGCGACAAATCTCACGTTTTGCTTTTACTTGTTTCAAACTGCGGAACACGTAAGCCTGCAATTGTGCTGACATGACTCGGTGCTTAAGTTTCAATGTATGCTCGGTGCGCAAAGTGCCCGATTGAATTTGGAGACGAGATAGAAAAAAACTCGAAAATACCTAAAAGTGCTCTGCTTCGGGATTGAATCCAGGCGGAGATCATGCCACTGGATGCCGCCGGTGTTGGAACCACTGCTCACTACCACGCGCTTCTTCGTTTTACAGCCGAAGCGATTCACGACACAACCAAAATGTCACTCGCGCACAGTTTCGTTTACGCCGATAAGTACACGTGAAACAACGAGGGAGTATACCTACACGTATAGGCGCGCGAGGAGGAAACAAAACCTCTCGACTGTTCTGAAAAAAGGTCCGCACTCTAATGCTCCGCCGGCGAGCGCGGCAGGTCTATCGGAGCGTCCGTCGTTCGCTCCCACCACGAGTCTCCCGCCTACATTGGAACTTGGGCTATGAGTTTTGCTTCTAATTGCCTTTGCGCTCAACTTACACGCGCGCGAGTCAATTGTTACTTTCCCTTTCGTCGTATCAGCCCGCAGATAGCGAAATCAGGTCTTTGGTTTCTTCGGTCGATAAGCCGTTGGAAAGTTTGATGACCGAACTCTCTGTATTTTTGTACTTGAAAACAATTGGAAACCACAATGTTTGTGTAAACAAGCCGAGTTTCACGAATAATTTCATTTTCCTCGAAGAACAATCGCTTCTTGAGGAGGAAAAAAAAACAAAAAGACGAGATAACAACAGTTGGAAAAATAGAGTTCTTTCTCGAGTAATCATCACCTGCGATGGATCTTGAAACAACAAAAATCCACTGTTCTCCGCGTATAGGAATGGAATACACTGGCGCGTGTCTTTTTAAACGCGTCATACCTAAATTAAGCACCGCAATCTTTCTATTATCGCACGCGTGTAACGTACTTGCGTGAGGTATCTGTATACGAGTACACAAACTAACTACGAGCCATTTAATTTCTTCGCGAAAGAAGTGGTTTGTATCAAAGTTACCATTTACAATTTTATCGAATTAAATTGTAAGTCTCGTAATGAAACCAATGGGTGATACAAATTACAGTGTGGTAAGTTATAAACATTTCTGTTTTCCATGAAATTCGTGCTGCGCGTAGATAAGCGATTCTACGAACAAAGGCCAATCAGTTGTTACGCCAAAAACTGAAAAATAGTTCTCATCAGAGAGACGTGCCATTGCACTCGCGGAATGGTACTTACTTTTACCTACCAGTAAAACATACAAATGTCACGAGAAACGCCTCGGGGTAGGAAAAAAAAAAATTATCAACACTCTTCAAGAAAAAAGTTAAATTGGCGATCGATTAACCATTTTTTTTATCTTATCGCTCGTTTTTCAATCAACCCGCTGATAATATTCAAGTTCCACCCAAAATATATTGAAAAAAAAAAAAAAAAAAAACCGAAAAGACTCAGCATTGTTTCCAGATACGTTTAAAAAAAAAAACTTATTATTAAATTACTCAAGCTCTCCTTTTTGTTTTTCCTCGAGCAAAGACTGATTTTACACCGCAATGCTCTCACCCCCACGCGCATTCCAGAGAACAACTTGTCCATATCCGCGGAGTAGAAAACGCCGAGGTTACTTCAAATTGAAGAAGAAGAAGAAGAAAAAAAACCATAGCCCAAGCGAGGTCGTTCCACATTCACTCTCCTGACTATACATCTGCACGTATACAACCCACGTATAAGCAAATAATATGTAGATATATCCATCCCACATACGCGCAACAATAATACACGATCGCACGACGACAAAGATGCGCCCACCCAACTGAAACACGTACATATACATAGGCACTCGCAACACGCATACCGCGAATGATTAATCTCTCTCGCGGCGTGTACGCGTCCTCTCTTTCTCTCATATATATATATATAAATATGTATACGTGCACACAACACTATATACATACACGCTTTCGATGCAGTAGCGGCGCAGGCAGCGGGTGTTTCGTTTTACTTACTCTCGCGCGCTTTATTTAGAAGCCCATCGTGCCCCATGCAAAACGACTGTGGAGGGGCTATTGCAACTGCCTCGTGATTGATGAAGATCGGCCTACCGGAGGAAAATCAACGGGGCGTGTGCTACCCTCGACACTTTTCGCGGATTCCCCCGGCCCCCGCGNATATCAACAACATTGATTGTAAGTACAATGTATGAGTAAAGCCCCGTTGTAAGTACATGTGAATACCCAGATCTCTATTTCGGGCTATTGTGTACTATATATATATATATATATATATACCAATGTCTCGTCCAGGCGCCCAAAGGCTTTGTTATCTCGCGAGGATTGATGATCTCGTCCGATGCACATACATGTACGATGCTCCTCCCAACTGTACGCGATGCGAGATCGCTTTACTCTTATACCATATATAGATGCATATAATATACTGTGTAGGGTAAAACGGTAGCTGCCGTCTTTTATTTTGGGGGGGGGGGAGAAGGGTATAAGCTCTGATGAAGTATGGGAACTGTTGTTGGGGACAAATTGCGCCGAGGAGGAGATTGATGAAGCATGTTTCATTGGTGGACCCCATTGTGATATGTACAGTGATGATCGCGGTTGAGTTTTGTAGGTGATGGATTTATTGTGTCGGCGCAGGTAAGCCGAACTTCGTTATCGCTGGGCTTTTCCCGAGTTTTGACCAAGGCAACGCGCGGGTAAAACCTTGTTTCTTTTTCCTTATCATCACTGCGTTGGTGCGTGTACATGTACTATTTTCTAGCTCGCGGTTGGAGGCAAAAAAAAAAAAGCAACGAGAAGTACTACATGTACGCGGGTAGAGTGTTTGCAAAGTATATATATATATAGGGTCACGGGCGAACTGTGCCGTCGTAACAAAAGCCTTTACCCGCGACGAAGCTAATAATTATGAGCATTAAATCACGTGCAGAAGCCGCGCAAGCACATAGTGTGTGTATGTAGAAGCAGTATCATCTCATTTTACCGGCACTGATTTTACCGCGTACCGGTTTTTCGCCGAAGCGTGCCAAGGTTGCCGCGGCCCGACGATTATTTTATCAATCTTCGTTCCGCGCGACTGTTTTACGATTGTTTCTCTTCTCCATCTCCCTCCGTTGGGGGGAAAAAAGTACAACGTAGCGATGGGGTCTCCGGTGCCCTTTGGAGCGTGAAATTAGTCATCATCATCCCTCCATCGACACGGTGTACAAATCACTGCTCCAACGGGGGGCGGACGCAATGAAGATCGGCTGTACAAAGGAAGCTTATCTACGTGCGCGAAAATTGTGTTCTTGAGCTAGCTTTTCGACGACTCACGTGAGACACAATCTACTCGAAAGTAGGGGTCCGTGGAAAGAGCTAAATCAGCGCAATCGAGGCAAAAGATCGATACGAGAGTTGCGACCAGGAATCAAAAACTCTTCAATTTTGGCGTTCCATGCAATAATCGTACATTATCTAACGTGACAAATGAATTTACACGATAAAGAGACACGTTCAAGGTTACGAAAGTAGGTTAAGTATCGGCGATAATGACAAAAAAAAAAAAAAAAAAAAAAAGCTATTCTAATGATCGGCCGATTGTGCGATAGCTTTTATCCAGTTCACACCTTCGTATATGCGCTACGAGTGATAAAAGGACAAACTATACGCACTACAGCCAAAATAAAAATCCATTGGTTACAAAATACGTGTTTACCGCACGTGGTGGAGAAAACCGGCTTGCATATATACATACATATATATATGTACATGTATTGGTGATAAACGAGCTTTCGATGAATTTATTCGACGAGCCATTAATAGCATCGCCGTGTGCGCAATCGAAAGTGAAACGGATACAACCTCGGGGCTATATCCGGGGCCGAAATAGTCGCGCGTCGAGGTTTAAACCCATACGAAAAGAGATTCGATGAAGAGGGGAAAAGAGAAAAAAATAAAGAGGCCAATGGGAGGTGTATGTAAGGTGACGTCACGCCGGGCCGCACGCATGTGGGAAAACCAAATCATCGGTACCTATACTCGTGAGCTGGGCATTATAGTGATTACCAATGGGTACTGTATCATCATCACCTAGGTTCTATCGAAAATTTTTTTTTTCACACGCGTTCCTCGCCAAGTTTATCCACATTTAACGTATTTTGACCAACTCTGCCACGGGAGACGTTTTCGTTAACAAAACGCTCGTTAAAGCCCTATTAGCCCAAATGCCAAAGCGTACATAATAGTTGGGATACACGTGTGTAGTGATACTTTTAAATATAGAACGTGCCTTTGAAATTTGATACATCGTCCGAGCGATTACTGGCCGACGCGTCCATTTCTCCAATATCGGTATCGATAATCCGATCGTGATCTTCGAAAATGCGCCCAACGGCTTACATGAGTTCTTCACCGTAAATAATGTGCGTTTCATTTGTCACGCTCTGATGGTGATCTGGAAATCTGGATTTTTCATCGGTGCTGAACGCCAAGCGATTAAGTTTTACTATTTTTCATCGTGCTTGCGGTAAAATTTTCTTTCCAGTCATCGTCAACGCACATGAGACTTTTTTTTTTTT
>NW_019379550.1:655383-677654 GCF_000648655.2 Copidosoma floridanum
TTTTTTTTTTTTTTTTTTTTTTTTTTTTTTTTTTTTTTTTTTTTTTTTTTTTTTTTTTTTATATCAACAACATTGATTGTAAGTACAATGTATGAGTAAAGCCCCGTTGTAAGTACATGTGAATACCCAGATCTCTATTTCGGGCTATTGTGTACGGAGGAATTGCAGTATATGATTCCAGTAACGCGGCTCATTTACATTTTCGGGAAACGCACCAATTGTATAATTATATATATGTACAATACACACATACGGCAAATGTATGTATATACGATGTTTGTCGAGGAATCAAGTACGGCTCTTAACTTTGTCTTTCTCGCGAACTTATTTTTCCAAAGTGTTTACTCCCACACTTCCCCTTATATACCTGCACTATATACGTGTCCCGTGCACCGTAACAGTCACGATCGGACTGTCTTACCGTACCGGGCTTGTTCTACTTGACCCAGTGCACGCGCACACAAGGAAGGGCAAACACACGAGAGCCGCGAAATTAAAACGTCAAAGGTATTTAAAACCCATGCGGCTCTTTAATGGCAAATTTCCCAGGATTCGGGGAAGAGCTTCTTTTGAAACGCAGCCGGTGAATTGCGCAACTCGTGCGCGTCTCTCTCTCTGTGTGTACAAAAGAATCCCGTATGAGCTTTCTCCTCGGGTAAACATTGATTTTTGCAAAACGCAAACGCGAGGCTGCGTATTACGTTCGATTTCGAAGAAATGATCCGTGAGGGAGACAAACGTTTTCAATTGTCATCCGGCGTTTAGGGAGCTATACACCGGAAAAGTAGAAAAATCTACGGCTTGTTTGCACAGCTGTTTTGGCTTTTTTGATAATACCGATGACATTTTTACTTCCCACCTGAGCTTATTATTTGGCGTGTTCGTTTATTTTAACGGATAAAAGAAAAAAACAGCAACAAAAAAAAACAAACAAATACCTCACCACACGTACAATTCAGGGTTACTCGACAACAATACAACGACAGAGACGTGGTACATTTAGCTCTTGGGGACCACTGTTTTACAACATACGTACATACAATAAGAGAGGGAACGAGGTGTACTCCATAGGGACGAGTCACGATGAGCTGTGAGGTAAATATTACACACACACACACCACCCGAACAAAAGAGAAGCGGGTGATGCGTAACTCGCGCCCGTGAACTTAAAAGCTCTCCCGGTTATCTCTCAAGGCTCGAAAACGCGTGCACGTGAATCAGTGAGCAGTGCCCTCCCTCCCCCCTTATTCATTTATTTTTTTTCAACAACGTTAACGCACAGTGAGTTACTCGTGCTTTTAAGGAGACTCCGCGGCAAGGCGGCTCGTAAATATATAAGGATGCACCAGTATGTGGGTTGTATCGGAGCGGCGCTTTTAGCGAGGGGGGGGACAATCGGGGATGAGTCCCTCGAGTACCTACACGACCCAACACCTTTGGATTCACGAGTGAAAAAAAAAAAGCATCCATCGTTGCTGTATATATACATACACATAGTCTGTTGGTGTGCACGTCGCGTCTTGGCAGACGGCCCGTGCGCACACCTTATACCAGTTCTCCCTGATATTGTACCCTCTCGCCGGCGATCGGCGCTGTCGTCCGATAATCCCCTCGTTGATCCAACTTTGACGAATAGACACACCGGTGCCAAGAGTATCCGCCGTGTTCCACTTTTCGGCTGTTTATTGTGCTTGTATAGGCTACGTTGTTGCAGCACCGCGTATTTCGGAGCGCGAGTGACCGTGAAAGTGTAGTTGTGGTGACTCGGGCATCATTGCCGTAGAAACGCGGGTAAAAACTGTAAACAGAATCGACGAAGGAAACGAGAGGGTGGGGGGGGGAGGGTGATATTTTTATAACCCGAGAGCGAGGCTCTCGGCGCGCCGGTCGAGCTTGCGCCTCGGCTCTCTATTAATATCCGCAGCAGCGGGGCCCAGGCTTCCTCCTCTCGTTCGCGCGTATATATATATACTTTTCGGCCTCGAGTGTGCGCCTCGCCCATGGGTGTTTTCCCTTTGTAACGCAAAAGAGTTTTTCCTACGTCTTCTCAAATGGCTCCGTTTTTGTTTTTTTTCCTTCGATCCAACTTTCAAAACTTTGCACGGCCAAATGCGCGAGCGTTTACACGTATGCCTTTTGTTCCCCCGAGTCGTGGGTGTGTTGCGCGATTTGAAGGGAGTCGAAGGTTTTCATTCAAGATGAATCTGCTTCTTGGGAAATAAATTAAAGGAATTTTTTTTTCACCCCTTCGACCGTTTGGAGATAAGTAGCCGATATGACGAGGGTTCCTCTCCTTTCCACTCGGCCCTGACCACTGCAATTTCACCCGTCGGTGATCAAATATACACGTACCTCTGCGCTTGTTAATTACCAGTCTCTTGCAAAACTTCGGGTGTGTTCAAATTATGCATCGACAAATAATACAATATACGTTGCAACGACTGAAGAACAAAAAAAAACACACGTCTATATTTACACTGGAGTGAAGAAAAATTCGTCGCTTGTACCTACGCACGCGTGCTGTACCTAAAATTAATCTCCAAGATGTTGAGAGACAAAAATATATGGAAGAGAAAAAAAAAAAAAAAAAAAAAAAAAAAAACGGAATGAAGGAAGCAAGCTTCTGTTTTCTATTCCTCCGCTCGAGTTTCACGCGAAGGAGAATAAAAATATACCTACGTTTTCGTTCTTTTGGTGGATCTTTTTTTTTTTTTTTTTGTATTTTTACAGCGCTCAGTAGTATACATGTACACTCGTTGCTCTTAAACACTGGAGGACTTGAGCTTTTTTCCGGCCCTCAAAGGATCACCTAATCACCTATTATCGAAGTAACAAATCCTGTAATTCGACGTACCCGAAAAATTTAGTTCAGCGTCATCGCCCAGGTAGAGCCCAGAAAGGGGCAGATACAAACGTGTACGTATAAACATGCAGTCATAATATCAAAATGAAACGCTCGAAGAATCGCGAAAAGTCAGTGATAATGAGCGAAAAAAAAAAAAGAATCGTCACCCAATGCAACACGTGTTGAAAAAATCCTCGTTACCCGTCACTTTAAAAACTCAACGAGCGATTCCATATACGGACGATTCATCCATACTCGCGGGTGCAGCAACAATGTATACCCGCGTGCCACCCATCAGTCGGAGCTTAACGATCTCCATAAGTCATAAAAGCCCCGGGAGTACAGGAGTCCTTGCGCGTTATCTCTACAGGTACAGAAACCCTCGCAGGGACTTAACGAGCGTGGAAGGGGGAATCGTTGGAGCGATTTCACGGGGATAAATGTAAAATCGGCCGATACGCCGATATACCTGTACAGACCGCCGGGAATGGAGGAAAGGGGGTGGGGGCCGTAAAGCGTCGAAGTAACGCGGCTCGTAACGTGAGCGAGAAATGATATCTCTTGGGTTACATCGGGCGTGCCTGTAGGGTGTACCTGCGTTTTTTTTCCTTCCCCTCCCCCCCCCCGCCCACTCCCGTCTCTTCACTCATTTGTGCAAAGTTGCAGGCGTGTGGGTGTAACATATAATAGACTGTATGCTGTGCTATGGTTATTATTGTACGAGGGAGAGAAGAGACTTGTGTGGAAATTAGCATTTGGTCTTGTATGTGCATGGAAGAGGTTGCGTGTATTATACGGCGCGAGGGTTACGTAGATTTTACGCGAATAAAGAGAAAAACGAGGGGGACACCGGAGCACGGGGTAGTTTTTTTTGCCCCTTCGTCCTTCAATCATCGATTGATTCTTTGCGAAATAGCGTATAGTTGTTTTTTTTCGTCAAAATAATAAAACCCGCTCGGAAGGCCCGTACGTGTATATTTATTATACGAGTCCATTTATGCGGGTGATGTAACTAAACGGCCCGGGATTGAGTTGTATCGGTATACGCGTTATACATAAAAATTACCTACGTAGTTTATCACGTCGCTCTACAGAATATACGGGTTTATACATATGTATGTATATATGTACGTTACGTACGTACTTACATATCGGTACATTGGCGTGCATATATTACGTCGGGACGAATACAAGCGGTGCGCCCCTGCATGAGTTTGCGCAAGTGCGGCGTCGTTATTCTTAACAATGTAATGAAAAAAAAAAAAAAAAAAAAAAAAAAAACGAATCCGAAACACGTACAGTATAGTTATACATATTTGATATACACTTTGGGAATAAGTATTTTGGATCGTACACGTGCAACGATTTGTTGATCGATTGATTTTCCGCCGAGCCAATAACGATTTTTTATTGCCGCGGACGCGAATAAGCTGATGGAAATTCTTTTCTTTTTTCTAAATTTCTTCACGTACATAGTTTGCCCGTGCAACCGAGCCAACAGAGAAAAAGTCTGCGCGACTCGCTAATTAATTTATCAAACAGCTCGCACATTATACATGTATGTGTGTATAAGTCAACGTCGAGTGGTACAACTGCATCAGGTGGGTGGGGAGGGGAAAGGAAGGAAGGCCCGATGTTTGCTTAATATTCGCACGACACACGCGTCAGGAAAACCTCGTTATCTAATTCATTGGGTGGAAAAAGCCAAGCAGCCGGAAATATAACGAGGTTTTTCTTCTTTTAAATGTTATGTACATGCTCCAATATTTTTCTATCCCAGAATCTATAGTGTTTGTTTTTTTTTTGTTTTTCTTATGCCACATTTATTCAAGCGTTTGTATATTTGGGCAAGTGTACATCTATACAGTAGCAGCTACCGGCTTTGCATAAGATACATCATCTACATACATTATACGATCGGTAAAGAGCGCTAATGTTTTGCGTATGAGTAATTGGTGATGGTAATAACAAATGTACAAATATAATACGTATGTAATGTATCGTTGTGCGCGTAAACAAAAGAGACACGATATAGTGGGCAATTTATTGACGTGTGTTTACAAGTTATCCTCGATAAGGTATCGCATGAAGTTGGCACTAATCGGCTTGTATGAGCAAAGTTAGGAGAGAAAACGTTGAATCACGCGAGTCGTGTCGACTCTTGTCTATTTCATTATCTCCGGCGCTCGTTCTTTCGACCACTACAAATTGCAAGGAAATTGTGAAGGTAATGCCAACCGGGACATTACGATGATGTCTCGGAATAGACCATCCACAAACAAACATAAGAGCATGATATTATCTGCCATCGTTGACGCGGTGCGCCCGAAACTTCTCGTTGACAGCAGAGCCGAGTTTCTTGCCTTCCGGTGTGTGTGTGTGTGTGTGTGTGTGTTTTATGCACGTGCATGGCCTTGATGCTGGATATTACAGGTTGCAGGGATCGCCCGGGGAGTATCAATTTGCCAGTTTAATTGAGTTTGCGCCTCGAGTATCGTGATCGTTTTGGTTTAATACCATGTATTAATCAAATATGTGTGATCATATGGATTTTGGGACAGTAGCCTGTGGCCATTACTGATAAATGGGTGTGTAAGTTGTCGTTTGAGGGATTTTTTTGTTAATTTCTTTCTTTTTTTTTTATTTAAACATTTATCATTCGAGACAACTGATTCGTATACCGGAAGGACGACTCGAGCGCGTCATAATGTCTCCGATGAAAAAATTATCGCGGCTACCGTGGTTGGATACTTAATTCGTCTAATGACGACGATTTTGTCTTGAAATCCATTAGAATCGTTTTTTTTTTTTTTTTTTTTTTTTTTTTCGTACAATTGCTTTGAGCAACCGAAACAATTAAGATTGCACGGATATAATATACCTTCGCGGGCTTGGTCAATTTGTTCGATAAATTACCAAGTTTTTGTTATCCGCAACTAACAAAAAGTGATAAACTTTTCAGCCTTTATCCAATGCCGTTAAAAAAAAAAAAAAAAAAAAAAAAGAAATTGTTCGATCGAATGGTATTTAATTATTTCTCGCTCCCACATACCCTCCGCGCGCTTCGAGCTACCATAGCCGATTAGTCACGCTCCCGTGTTAAATACATTCAACGGTGAGTCGGACACGCGCTCGAAAGAATTTTCACTGATAAAGCATTTCTTTTGTGACTCGCTGCAACGATGTTCGGAGAAAAAGCAATGACTTCTCCCGCCCCCTCCCCACCCTGCGTTTTCCTTTTCCTTGCGTATCCACGTCGCATTTTGTTTTTCCATTCGTTGCCCGATCGATCATTGATTTTTCCGTCGCTACATCGACGCGGCCGTGTAAGCGAAAAATGCTTCGGAAGCGGGTCGATTTATCATTTGGCTTTCATTCAACTCGATTTTCCACGCGGAACCAACAACGACGGCGCGGGGGTAAAAACAGCCTTTCCGTAGACATCTCGATACTGCACGCGATCCAAACCCCTCCTCCGCGGCGCGCGAGCCGAAGCATCGAATCGCGAAAAAAAAAAAAAAAAAAAAAAGAAAGGTCCAAAAGCTCCCGTGACGGATCGAGCGTCATAATCGTGCGCAAAAAAGTTTAATTTCGGCCGAGCGAGCCGATCGAGGTGCGCGCCGCTCTCTCGCTATGTAGTCGTTTCTCGCGCGACGCGCGTGTGTTCCTTCTCCCCGAGTTTCGCAAAGGCACCTTCTCGAAATAGAACGCCTAAATAATTTGCCTCGGATTACCACCGCACACGCCTAAGCTTCCTCTCCCGCTCCTTCTTCTGTTCTCCGTGTTTTCGGTCGCGCTATTGTACGCGCTACTCGATGCATGAAAAAACTAGAGGAAAATTTTGCCAAATCTAACGCAATGCGTACATGTGACTCTGTGCAAGCGACAGATGGACCCGTCATTACGTGGCGATAGAGCTCACGTTTGTGATGCATACATATGGGATTCGGAGTGGAGTTGCGTTGTTACTCTGTAACATCAACAAATCTTTTTTCCAACCCCTTGTATACTATTCGTATGGCCACCTGAGTACATTTTAGTAAGTGAAAAAAAAAAAAAAAAAAAAAAAGAAATGTTTGAGGAGAGCAACCGATTCCACGGGTATGCACTGCCTCTTTTTCAATGTCACGATCGTTTCTCCAAAACACACCCATGTACACCTGCAACTCTCGATTTCTTCGGAAGCTCTTGTCCTCCCCAAACCCCAGATATGGCAACGACTATTTTTGAAAATTAAGCAGCCACTCTCAATTAAAAGCCTATCGCATCAAATTATCGCTCAAGTAGAGGGGAAGAAAAAAAGAGATCCCGTACACGTACAGGTATATACGTATATAAGTAGGTCAGCGAAGATGCCGGCGCTGTGATGCCGTTCCCGCGCTGTATTACCTACGTATATACCTGTATACATTTCAACGAGCTGCCGATGTTTACGTGCGCACTATACATAGGACACATGAAATGAAGTCGCCGAAACAATCGCACGTACACCTTTTGATTAGCGATATTACCAATGTAAAAGAGACGATAACGTTTTAATGAATTTCACCGCAAATCGGCTATCTATTATGTGCAACACGGACACCCACATCGATCAAAATAAAATCGCACACTCGCTTTCTTTTACATACATACACACACACACACACGTATACACATTGCAAGAAGCACCAGAGATAGTCAATCTTGTATTCATTAATTAAAAATTATCTGATTATTCAACTGAATCGCCGGAAATTTAACTCATACGCAAAAGCAAAAATGAAAAAGCCGTTTAAACATGATTAATATCATCCAATGAGTGTGTATACATGATATCAAAGAAGAAAAGCCTTTCTCCGTGAACGTTGTGCGTATGCGCGATAAAACAGCCGGGGAAGTCTCGATTTTTCTCCGGAAAAGTCCCACAACGAACAAACCAACCAACTGCACACACTCCCACCGGCATCATCAGGACCCAGATAAACATCCGTTCTCTCCCTATTACCTGGTACATATATATATATTATCCGTGATTAAGTACGTTTGTACCTTATACATCTATATATATTTATACGTCTCGCAGATAGCCGTGTATATTGTAATCAATTCAGTTTCTCTTTCCCCGGAAAATCCGTCCCACCCAATAAATGTAGTAACACGTATACGTGGTACACCAGACGCACCGACCGATCGATCGATCTCTTGCATTTTTCGTTATACACACACCTGTATCATCAATTAACCTACATTGTATAACATATATGTATGGTAAGGCACAGCGTGTATACGCATAGGTGTAGGCATATGTACGCATTTGCGAGGATCGAAGCGGAGTCTCGTGTTTTTCGCAACCCCCGCGCGGTCCGATTTTGCCGGGGGCTGGCTGGCAAAGCCGACCACAACGAGCGAAAACGAAGTCAAGGAAAGCAAAGAGAAGAAGCATCGCCGGCCCACCCGAAGCTATGCGAAACTCGCGCGCAAACACAAGCTCGCGCGTATACAAATAAACACACGCGACCTTACGGGCGGGTGATAAAGACTATTTGAAAAACCAGCCGATCGCGACGTGCCCGGGTTGACTCGGGAGACATACTTTATACCTAGCGAAGAAGCACAGAAGAAAAAAAAAAAAAAAAAAGAAAAAAAAAAAGCCCTCGCCAGTTGGCAGACGTTTCTACCGATGCGCGTGAAACGATTTGGCTACTATGCCTGCGGCCGAAGGAAGGAGCTTACGTAATCCGACAGCTTTTGGATTACACCGATTGCGAGGAGTCTTTTTTTTCCTCCTCGGGGGTTTGTTCCCCAGGGATTTGGGGTGGTCGGTTTCCCGAGTCGCACACGTGTACAGTGGAATCAGGGCATCGCGACGGCCGAGGGAAGAAAACACAAATTATACGTGCTTTCGTTCTATTCTCGGGGCGCGATAAATTGCGCTTTTGTTTTAACACCGAACTAGACACACACACGCACACACCCTGCGCCAACTCGTGTGATATGTGTGGCTCGGTTCATCGGGAATCATTAGGTTTTCGGGGAATCGTCGCGCGCCACGCACGATCCAAAAGTCCGTTCAACGAAATGCCGATAAGAACGTCAAAACAAGAGGCTAATGGCACGCCTGCCGATTTAAGGATGAAAAAAAAAAAAAAAGCTCCGCGCTGGCCGCGAAATTCAAACCCATCGAAGTTGATCTGGAAAGAAAGGAGACACTGACCTTTTGGACGACGAGCGGCGTGCCAAAGTCCTTGCCGCCTTGCAGCCGAAATCCCCAGGGCGACCCGTCGAAGCGGGACAACTTGACGCTTATCAGCTGCGCCATATCCTCGTCTTTGTAATTACGGCCGTGTAGCGCGTTTCTTCTTTCACTCTCCGCCTTTTTTTTTTTGTTTTTGTTTTTTTTAATATTCTTCCGGGGTCTACACTTGCGTCTCGGTGGTCAACACTCTGTCGGCGAGTCGTCACACCCTGGCACCAAAAAATCGAGAGATATCGGTATATATGTACCTCCTGTAAGGCCCGTGTCGTGCGTATTATATATTATTATGTTAAAATATCGTTTCAACTGTTCGTGCTCGCGTCGACGTATACAGCCAAGACTCCGGATAACGCGTCTTATCGCTCGGATTATCGCGAAGTACTTAAACTTGGAAGGAAAAGAAAATGGTACAAAGTGGGAAAAGTAAATGTCGTTTTTTTTTTTTTTCGTAAACTATGTGTATATATAAATGTTGGGCCGGACGAAGAAAAAAAAGCTCCGGGAGCTGTGTGTTTTAGGTGCGCGCGCGTTGCCCCTCGGCTGGTCTCTCCATGCGATTTGAAACCTCGAGCCTGGGCTCTCCGGTGCCTCGTGCCTGCGACTGGTTGCGCTCTCCCTCCGCTCGCCGGCGCGCCTGCGTATTGACTCCTGGACTCTTGACTTTTGGTATCTCTTTTGTGCCCCCGCTCTCTCTCTCTCTCTCTCTTCCTCCGACGATTCGGAAAGAGAGTGGGAGACGACGACGACGACGACGGCGACGGCCAAAGTATTAAATGTATATATGTATGCGTCTATGTGTAGCAGGAGATGATGATGATGCTGGTATTCCCGGCATTTGCGCCTTTTGCTCTTTCGGGGCCGTCCTTGGAGTGCCTCGAGTAGCCGATTCGTGCGTGCGCCGAAAACTCATCGTCCACGCATGCACGTGTGATAACGAGTTTTCTTTTGGTTTGTCACCTACTACATTCGTCGCAGCGCGTGCAAGTAAGTCCCTTTCTTTCCACCACCCCCCCCCCCCCCCGACTTTTACGTGAGCTCCCTTTCAGTTCGTTATCATCGGTATATTCGATTTTTGGAAGATAAGTACTTGGGCGAGTGACGTGCACTTGTACTTTCACTTTATGAGCAGTAGTTTGGAATTATAAATGATATAGTTTCCGGTTCGCCGTTCCGTTGCTTCGGTGTCGCTGCATTCGCACGGCCGATGAGACAGCCGTGCCGGTCTTATCGCGATCCTTTTCACCGCAGTTGGTCGTCGCTCTGAAGTGGAATCGGTGATAGCACGTGTCTGCGTTGCGTTGAGAACAAGTGCACAGGGTAGTGGATACGTGAGTTATTTTTTTTTGTTTGATCGTACATAAGGTCTTGTAATATCTGAACTCGTTGCGTTAGTGCGGGAGTATACATACTTAGGTGTATACTTTTGGCTGGTGTTATCAGAGTTGCGGGATCGGCGCCATTTTGGTTCCATTTGTCTATTGTTTTTGACATGCAAGTATATTATTATTATTATTGTGTCTTATATATTTTACACCCGTGTGTAATGTCACGGGAAGGTGTAGGAGAAGGACGATATCGATGGAGAATCGTGCTTAATATCTCCTAAATACACGCAAGATTTAAAAATCTCAAAATCGTCATCTCGACACCACCGGCGTCCTTGTATCCAATTTTTTTGTAATAGCAATGCGGAACAGGATGCAATCAAGACGCCCAAAATTTATTTATTTATGCTTTTCGTTTCTTCATTCGGTCGACTATCGATCATAATCAAATTATAATGTTATTCATTGCGAATGTAATATAAATATAATTGCTTTTAAACAGCAAAAGTCTGGTCGGAAGAAAAACGATTTTTCCACAAATTCCAAGGGTATGGTTCTCTGTGCCGCAAATCGAAAATGAATTTTAGCTTTTACCCCCCGCCATGCCAACAAAGAACTGCGTAAAATAGCCCGTGTGCATCGTATATAGAGATCGGCACGATTGGGCGGTTGCGCGAAGGCGGAAACTGCGACTGTTTTTCGGAAGTAACAGCTCAAGGTTCCGGATTTCGAAATACCTCGCCCGGCTAATTTGCACGCTAATAGATGTAAAAATAATTTTGAAGAAGTGGACGTAAAAAGGAAAAACAGCTGCAAAATAAAATACTTTTTTATTTCGGTGTGCTCATCCGAGTTGCGGAAATTGACGCACCAGGTGCAGATAATACATAAGTAATATTGTGTTGTAGCGGGTAAATTCCGCCGAGCGTGACGATCACCGCGCGCGTCAAACGCTATTTATAGAATCTCGGAAAAGCTTTTCTTTTCTTTTTTTTTTTCGTCAACAACTCAAATAACTCACTGATTATATATACTTATGCACGGACACGCGCGTATCACGTGCGGCGCTCGAACCTATATTTGTGTATATATATACACCACGCATTGGGTGTTTATTGTTTGGGTGGAAAATTTACGGATTCCGTGATTTTTTCCAAATGGTAAAAATCTCCCGTTTCTCACGTTCGTCTCCATGGGCTCGGGTGAACCGAAGAACAACACACCTCTGCGGAAAGGGTGCGCTCCGTGTCGCGAACATAATATAGGTAATACATGTATACGTATAAAACCAATTTGCATCACATTGCGCGAAAAGAAGGAAAAAAAGTATACAAGTTCGTGGGTCCAAGTTCTCACGCTCGTTGTGTTTATTATTGTGCTTTCGGGCGCCTCTAGACTCCTCCTCGCTCCACAAATTCCTCTCGACTTGTTTTTGCCGTCCGCCCGATTCGCTCGAGGAATTAAACGTCGAATATTCCTACCGACCATTCGATATCACCAATTGCTCGTAATTTTCATCCAGGACTGATTATATACGATAATGGGCTCTACGTTTTTTTTTTTTTTTTTTTCGTATACGGTATGAATGACGTTTTGTATGAATTTTTTTTTTTTTTTTCGGAGGTCCAAACCATACAAATATTATTGATAGCCGTACGACACTGATTATGAGCCACATACAAAGTTTGAGGGTCAAAAAAATTAGTTATTCAGTGCATTTCTCGTTCATAATGTAATATAGTACAAAAAAAAGTTGCTCAACATCGACTCGTTTTCGATAGTAAACCATAAAAAAAATAAAACACACGGGTAAAAGTGAAAATTTCAAAAATAAGGACGCCTTACGATAATTGCCGAGGTAATAGAACTTTCCCTTTTTTCTTTCGTTACCATACATATTCTTGAAACATGTACTTAGAAAAGAATAATTTCGGAGATTTAAAAAAGTCTTCGACGTGAAATAATTACACGCGCTTAGTGTGAATTCCTGGAACGTGTAATAACGCAGTTTACGTGTGGGGATAACGATCTCGGTTTCGAAAATTTATGGATGGGAAAAGAAACAAAAAAAAAAAAATTGTGTAACCGTAACGCGATACTTGGACAACCAACGGATTGTTGGGCCGTAAAATATTTTACCGCTTCGGAGTTTGTCTGCGTACGAACATACCCAACTTTGAATAACATACTCGTATAGCTAAAACAATCGATCTCTTCTTCGTTATCGTTTTATCGCTTACCGATTTCCTGACCAAAAAAAAAAAAAAAAAAAAAAAAATCGGCTACAAATCGGCAGCAACGAAAAATGCACCGGCCATGATTTCTCGCGAGTACTTACTCTTCGAGATAGCCGGACTGGACTCCCTCGATCTTCCGAGCGCCTCCGACTCCTGCAGCACCTTCGACTCGTACGAGACGATGTACTTTTTGACCCTCGGTCCGTCGTCCTCGCTGCTCTTGACCGATATCTCGAGCTCCTTCGACTCGGTCCAGGTCTCCTCCTCGGACATCAAGTGGGGCGCCCAGCTCGACGAGTCGTCCCGCGAACTCAACGAGTGCCGATCGTCCTCCATTGCCGACAATCCCTGCTGCTCCTCGGCCTCCTTCGGCTGACTCTCGCTCTCCTGTTCCTTGCCCTCCTGCTGGGCCGCTTCCTCTGCTTCGGCTAAAATTATCCGCCCGATTATCGTTAGTGCGGGTGTGTCAAAGGTTACTCGATGGGTTTGTCACTCGGAAAATGATAATTCTAGACGTCGATTGTCTCAATTAGTGTCCAAGGAATAAAAAAATGGTGCTTTTTGCTGTTATTTCCTTGATTAATGCGTATAGAGATACCACTTCGAAGTATGTATTATGGATGGTTTGATTACCAACTACGTGGAAAGGGGGGATTAACGGAACAAAACAAAACACACAGTTGCTCAACAATTTTCAGATTTATTCAACACCAGATATGATATTAATACACAAATATAAATATTACAAACGGTACATTAACAACCATTTCGTGTGTTTCGATGTTAGTTCATTGTGTGCATTGAACATTTATTGTCTTTTTTTTTTTTTTTTTTTTTTTTTTTTTTTTTTTTTTTTTTTTTTTNATCGTTTTATCGCTTACCGATTTCCTGACCAAAAAAAAAAAAAAACAACAACCGATCTTCGTCCGATCGTACAGTTTAGAGACCAAACAATAAGCACGGATATTACCGATCCCGGTCGATCGTGACACCCCCAAAATATATACGTGTGCAGCCCATCGGCAAAAAAACACAAGTCCCGTGGAGGCAGCCTCGGCTACGGTCGCGTGTGCGGGCGTTCGTCGCATTCCAAAGTATTATGTACATATACATAACACAGAGGTGGTGCTCTCCAAGCGCGTGGACAAGTTTGTGACTCATCGGTACTGGGCCGGCTGATGCTGTGCTCTCAGGAGCGAGAGAGGGCCCAAGAGATGCTTTGGCATAAAAAAATCGTCATGCTTCCTCGTGTTTTTCTTTTTCACCTCCCTCCACAATATATATACTAATGCCGCTTCGTGGCACGGAGAGCGCCGAACGTGACTCACTGACTGGGACTTTTGTTTCTCTATACATATACACTATACATGTATACCGTGTTTGCAGCGGTGGTGGTGCACAACTATTCGTATGCGTATGTATACCTATACATACGTGGCAGGTATACCTTAAACGTACCCCGACACAGGGGGCAATTGTTTCGTCGTAAACTATAGGCGGGCAGTTTTCTGCTACCGATATGTTGTGGAGCGAGGATCGGTGGTGTATCGGTTACGTTTTCCGGGAGCTCTTGTGGATTTTCGCGCGTCGATCTAAGTAGGGTGGAAGAGAAGATCGAAGCCACGGATTAGAGTTGAAACATGAGTTGTTTTACCTCTTTAGGGATTCCACTGCTGCCGATCTTCACGACTTGGCCATTTAAAGTCGATTCTGTTATGTGTACGACAGTAACAGTGATCAGTTTACAGGTTGCAGGTCTTTGGTACGCAATAACATAATCATTATCGATGTATCGGTACTGTGGTATGTTTTTTCATGAAAAACGCCCGTGAAAGTCACCATGTATCCTTTTTTTTCGGTGATTTGTTTAAACGCAACAGTATGTATCTTCAGGGTAAGCGCTGTATCTCAACTACATTCGATGAATACATATATATATATACAGTTTCGATCAACAGCCGTACATTTTGTTTGCCACAGCGGCACGATCGATCAAAATGCAACGACAAACCACGCGATACGGCTCAGAGAGTTGCGTAACGTGTAACTGCTTTCGAGTTAAAATATACGAGGAACGTTGGTCTAGCCGTTTAGAGAAACAAGTTTGCAGCAAAGATATCTGTATACCTTATACGTACAAACAAACACCCCCCTCTGCGGTCATGAGTGGCTTGACTTTCTTCTCGAGAGTCGAGTGCAGGTACTGTACTAATACCTTCTCGATGGCTCTCCCCCTTTGTTTTGTTTTTTTCGTTTTTTTGCTCTTACCCTTTCCGCGAAAACTGAGTCCTTGCAACTTTTTGCGATTCACGCGTTTAGGATGTTTCTTTTTTTTTTTTAAACTTAATCAATCTCAGTGTTTTTTACGATTTTCCATTGAAATCGGTATTTCAATAAAATTCCTTGGTGTATCAATGTACATTATTATATTTATGCATGCCTCGACAATAAATATGGCAAACTGGGACTCGGTCGAATTGCATCGTAACTGTGCCCATCGTGAGCAAACTATTGTTGTTATTTAAATTCTGATATACTCAAAAAATCGATCGGTCTATCAAACATCTCTGTTAGGCCGATGGGGTTTGGCCCCGAGAGAGGAAAAAAAAAAAGAAAACAAAAACTAGCACAGCTGGAGGGAGGGAGAGAGAGAGAGAGAGAGAGAAAAGGCATATTTTCCCGTATGAATCACATGGAAAAAAAGCCCACCCGCGGCTATTGTTTGTTGCGCCCCTATACCGATCTCTTCCAACGTCTAACTCGTAATCGAATACGTTGTGCAGCCGTAGACGTGCAGTAAAGTATATTTTCGACCAAGTGTATCAGGAAGAAAGAGGAATGACAAACGGTATTGACTCGCGATTCGAAAAAATACCACCCGAATGAACTGTAGCCATTGGAGATGCCGTCGAGGTTCGTCTCATCGATGAGTCCTCGAAAAATAATTGACACCTATTTCTCATCCGTAAGTTATTCAAAATAGCTTTCGTGTTTTATCTTAATAGATTCAGAGGAAAAAAAAAAAAAAAAACGTTGGTCAAAGAATTGAGTGTTAAATCGTTGAGTCAACTGCGAGCGCAACGTAAAATATACGGTGTAGCGACATATACAGTGGGTTACCTAATAACATGACGTGAGAGCGCGTCACGCGTGTCGGTGATATCTTAATCCTTTGTATACACAAATGCATTAGATACAAAACAGTCAACAACTTCGTGTCATTGATAAGTTAGTCACTTGACAAATGACCGACGAACGACGACTAATAGGTATACCTAACCACATGCAATATACATCTGATAAACTTAACAAAAATTTATACTATAAAGGTCATGCACTTGAATGACACTTATCAATCACTTGCAGTCGATTATGGGACAATTAATTATAAAAATCGCTGTCAATCGTTGAGGTATATCTTGTAGTACATGCACAGTACGTGATTGTTTCAAAACGTTTCCCACGCATAACTTGGTGCACTTATGAGTCTATTGAAATTTTCAAGCCACCCTGAGGTTCGGTAATCGAACAATGTACCATATACACATAAGTGTTGTATTTACGTGAAAACATCGACTTGATTCATGAACAGTTTAATTTGCCGATACGACAACCAGTAAATTGGAGACGACTTTTTATACGTACTATCGCCGTAAGAACCTCTCCAGGGGGAATTTACGTAAAAAATTCTATCAACGATTTTTTCTTTCCCCAAATTTTCTTGCGTGTTTCGGGTGAAAAGGTGCTTCCACGCTTTGTCCTCGCAAAACACAAACGCACCATTTGCCCCGTAATCGGCAAATTCAAACAAAGTCCCAAAGCACCCGATGGACCAAAGCTACCCGCGAGAGAAGTCTATTTAACTCCCGAGTCGGTATGTACATGTAATATAGGTACTCCACCGAGTTAAGAGCGCGCGCGCGCGACCCTCGAATAATGTTTGTATAATCCCGTATTTTCAAAGTCGTGCCGCTCATGCATAAAATATACGTGCAACGAGAGGCGCCGCGCGCATTATCGTCCCGGGCACATCTAATGCCTCCCCCTTGCCGATTCGACGCAGCACAGAAAAACCAGTTTTTCCATACACCTACTTGTTTTGCACGGCGACTTTAATTTGTTTCGGATAGAGTACACTCGGCTCCTACACGTGCCTCTATATCGCCTCTCGCTCGCGGCTCTTTGTTGTAAGTGCATTCGAACGAGCGCACGACTGCGATAAAGAGAAACCGTCCAGACTTGTGTGTGTCTCGGGCATTTTTTGTCTCCCATACATGAGAATGAACAGAGAGAGGGATGTCACGCTGCTCATTTAATTACCGTACACCGGGTTAAGCAAATTTTTTTTTTTTTTTTTTTTTTTTCTGCGGGTAAATGAGAAAGAAAAAAAATCCACCTTACGGCGGGTGGGTGCGTGTATAGTTGAAATGAGGTTTTATTCTTTAAAAAGCTGCGTTCGTGTTTGGATGCACTTTTTTTCTTGTCTGTTTCTTTTGTTTTTACTTGCGATTTCATTGAAATTGTCATACATGCATCAGCGTACTTTTTCAAACACATGTATAAAATGAACAATCGTTTGTTTAAATGAAAAGGAGATGCGGCTCTGCTGTTGCTTCCTTCCCGTTAGCTCGCCCGTGACTTTTTCGCGCATTTGATGAGAAACCACGTAGCATCTCGAACGACCCGTCTTTATCGTGTTGGTTGATCGGCAGATGGAGCGAGCACGAGTTCCAAAATCGATTGTTCCTTCCCGTTGATTGCGCGCGTGGGACGATGGCGAGGTGCTCCGGTCAGTGGCTGATGCTCCTCACACTCGAGTCGTCCGCCATGCAGCACATGGGCGTGTTCTGCGCGGAGAAGAAAAATGAATTTCTTTTTTTTTTTTCCATCCGTTGTTCGGAAGGAGGGACGGAGGGGCACTTACCACCCTCTCGATAATGTCCTCGGCCGCTATGACCTTTGGCGGCCGGGCTGGAATTCCTTTTTTCGGCTCGGCCTCTATCTTGTGGATCATCCTGTAGACGCTCGAGTTCTGCAGGTGGTCGAAATTCGGCAGGGCCTTTTTCTCGAATTTCTTGAAGTTCACCCTGAAATTCATCGAAAGATGCGGATGCAATTTATATTGATTTGATTCGCCCTTTTTTGAGGAGAAAATAGTATATTACGTTACGAGGCTGTAAAGTGGCTGATGTACGGCCGCGGGGAGTGTGTCGCCCGAGGCGAAGCCGAGCCACCTTACGGCCGAGTGACGTATACAATTTTTCGTCATCCCGTAGAGGAAAGTTTGTTCAACAGGTTGATTTGGTTAACGCAGGGAAAAATGAATCGCTCAGTGAACCGTGCGTTCCTTACAAGCATTGATCCTATACACCGAGGTCCTAATGAAGTGCGAACGAACGAACGATGGATAATCGAACGTGCCCAATAATTGGACTGACCGATCGATCACAAAAAAACATACGCATATTTCAACAGCGAATGCTAGAATACATTTTTTTTTTTTTTTTTGATAGTTCTTCAAAGTACACTAAAAATAACGTTCATTAAACGATACTTCATTCTTGGTTTTCCGGTCCATGTATTAAATATGTTATTAAATATGTGCTTTTTCATATATAGAGCGCGAGCCTTTCAAGCTAGCAGTCCAATAACCATGAAAATTTCTTCAGTCTAATGTTTTCCGGTTTTTGGAAACTCGTTCCAGGTTTTCGTTAGTTATAACTTTGCATGCATGAATATTTATGTAGTTTGTTTCACCTTGGCAAAATATAAGACCCAAAGATCACTTATACGCCATAACGTATTTTCTTTCGATTTCATTTATACATGTATGCTTAAAAAGGCGTGTACCGTATACCTTTTCTTTTTTTTTTTTCAATGCCAACACTTTTAACGAAACACGTACAATTAGTGAAAACTAAAAACCCAATGGTATGCCGTGACTTTCTCCGAAACTTGGGAAAAAAGGGTGAGGAGGAAGGGAAACAAAACACGTCCATATCAGTATTACCCCATCGCTTTGCCACGGATGACTTCTGCCTGCGAGGACAGGGCATCGGCAATCATCTCGTCGTTGAAGAAGTCGTTCGGACACCTCCAGCGTCTACCGTAGGTGAGCTCGAGCTGCCTAGCCTGGGGCTGCCAGAGCAATTCGCGCGGCCGCTTTCTCTCTTTCCTGTGCTAAACATTGAACAGTACATTATTATTATTATTATTATTATTATTATTATTGTTATACATTACAAGTACATAGTTTTTTAAAAACATTTTTTTTATTTTACGGGGGCGTTCGAAATCTCGGCGTCATCGTGAAAAGCGAGAGCTGTCGTGTCGACGACGCTCGTAAATACGATGATGCTCGGGTTATTGTTTTACGGACACGTGGGAAACACCATGATTAAATAAGGGCAAAAAAAGGAAATAATGGCGTTGCTGTACGTGATGTGAGGATAAAAAATACTTATATACACGTACTTATATAGTATAAGGAACTCGTGATTTAAAATCATGTATTTCATGCTAAACCTTCGTGGAACACATTATTAACATATATACCTATATTGTTTGGCTGCGTGTATATAGGAGATAGCATGCGATGTGAATGCACTATAATATACGGACATGGGCTCATACTGTTTCGGTGACTCACTTTTTAATCTAAGATCGGTAAAACACGAGGGAATGTATTGTTGCAGAATCGGTGTATATCGGTTATGGAGGGGTATTTTTTTCTTCTCAACGCAAAAAATTTCTAATCATAGATGCATCTTTAGATGTAAAACACCCTTGCACTACAAATTTTTTTAATGAGAGATTAAACTAAGGAGGTTCCAGTTAGGAAGGTTTCACATCCAAAGGTACACCTTTATTAATTTTAAGGAAAAGTTTTACAGCTTGTGAAATGATGGAAAAAAAAAATTACGTATTTGAGGTAAGGAATGAACAAGGAGTATGGCTTATAAATCGGATGCAGTTTTCCCCTCCTTTCGACAGAGTACTGCAACCCATCGTGCAGTACAGTAAAGGTAACATAGATAATATGGTAACAAAACTAATGAGCGTTTAGTCGACTCGTACAAATCAGAAAGGGAGTACACTAAACAAATCAGGATCTCATATTTTTTTATTTTCCTATACCTGAAGTTCTTGCACCAGTTGTTCTTGTAAACTTAAATTTGGATCTGGTTCGAAACTCGCTGGAATGTTTCATTTTTGTTAAATCATGTGATCGATACGCAATATATAAGGTCATAGAAAAAAAAAAAAAAAAAAAAAAAAAAAAAAAAAAAAAAAAAAAAAAAAAAAAAAAAANATGGGCAGCAACGAAAAATGCACCGGCCATGATTTCTCGCGAGTACTTACTCTTCGAGATAGCCGGACTGGACTCCCTCGATCTTCCGAGCGCCTCCGACTCCTGCAGCACCTTCGACTCGTACGAGACGATGTACTTTTTGACCCTCGGTCCGTCGTCCTCGCTGCTCTTGACCGATATCTCGAGCTCCTTCGACTCGGTCCAGGTCTCCTCCTCGGACATCAAGTGGGGCGCCCAGCTCGACGAGTCGTCCCGCGAACTCAACGAGTGCCGATCGTCCTCCATTGCCGACAATCCCTGCTGCTCCTCGGCCTCCTTCGGCTGACTCTCGCTCTCCTGTTCCTTGCCCTCCTGCTGGGCCGCTTCCTCTGCTTCGGCTAAAATTATCCGCCCGATTATCGTTAGTGCGGGTGTGTCAAAGGTTACTCGATGGGTTTGTCACTCGGAAAATGATAATTCTAGACGTCGATTGTCTCAATTAGTGTCCAAGGAATAAAAAAATGGTGCTTTTTGCTGTTATTTCCTTGATTAATGCGTATAGAGATACCACTTCGAAGTATGTATTATGGATGGTTTGATTACCAACTACGTGGAAAGGGGGGATTAACGGAACAAAACAAAACACACAGTTGCTCAACAATTTTCAGATTTATTCAACACCAGATATGATATTAATACACAAATATAAATATTACAAACGGTACATTAACAACCATTTCGTGTGTTTCGATGTTAGTTCATTGTGTGCATTGAACATTTATTGTCTTTTTTTTTTTTTTTTTTTTTTTTTTTCCCACTCAAAATCATAAAAGTTAAAACAACACATTTTTAATTTGCACATACTTGTTGTATGTGAAACAAAATGATAATCTTAATGTATAGTGAAAAATATTAATGTGTGTGTTTTGATCGTTTCGTTATTCATATATACCTGTTGAGTAATGTGAGAGTGGAAACAAACTTGTAATCATAAATAGTAGGACGTAAATAATATTTAGTTTTAAACGAAAAATCAAAAAGGAATTGTTCCTATACGAATCGAAATGAGTCGAATTGCGCGATACAACGAGCTCAACGAATAAATGCATTTTCAAGAACCGTATCGTTGGGAAGATAAAAAGAATTGCTCAAGTGAACGGTAATTAAAACACAAATTTAATGCCAAAGAAAAAAAAAGCCCACTATTTTTAAGTTGCGTATAAGCATACAACTGAGAAAAAAGTGAAAGTATTTTACTTTTGCACGAGTTAATAATATATAAAAAAACAAAATCTAGTAAAAAAAAAAAATAAAAAAAATAACATTGATACAGTTGGATCGTACAAATGATCCGAAGTTAAATATAAAGTAACATCTGCCAGGATTTAGTTGAATCAGATTAAATAACTGTGGTACCATTATTTTCTTAAAAAAAAAAAAAAAAGTGAAACCACAAGCATACAATTTTCCCTAATTTATCCAGTTGTACGCTTAAAAATCCCAACGGTTGTAAGGTTCACGGATTGCGCGCCTCCTTGCGTTCCCCACCCACCGACCGCCTGATCGTAAAGACCCGTCCCCCGGTCCTGACTTTGCGCTCACCCTTGGCCTTCTCCTGCTGCTCCACGCCGCTCAGCTCCATGATCTTGTGCAGCTGCTCCGACACGATCCTCAAGTGCTTCTCGATCTCGCTGGGCAGCTGCTTGAGGGCCAGCAACTGGCTCTGGACGCTCTCGAGCTGCCGCTCCAGGCTGATCTCCGTGGTAACCAGCTCCTTGATCTTGTCCCGGTCCATCGTCACCGCGACCTCCACGTCGACCTCGGCCTTCGACGGCCCCCTTGGCCCCGTCGACCCTACCCTCATCTCCTGGGCCGGTTCCTCCCCTCCGATGCTCCCGGTGGCTGGTGGTGGTGCCTCCTCGGCGACTAACGGCTCGGGCTATCGACAGATCGTTTATTCTCGCTTTCCGGGGAAAAGTTTCTCCGGGTGTTTTCAAAGGTCAATACTACGCGAGACCATTTCGTGGATTTTTTCATCCCGAGGGGGTATAGTGTTGGATTCGCGTGAGAAACATGACATTTTTCGTTAGTGACGCTCAATAACAATTTCCATCGTATACGATTGGCAAATATGAAAATATAACTTAAGAAAAAATGAAGCATGGTTAACTGGTAGTTGCGGACAAGCTTCTGCAATTGGGTATGCTTGCACCGAGAGAAAACAAACAATTAGAACCAATGAAGCATTTGCTCGAACAGTAGCAAGTAAATTACTTCTTTTTTTTTTTTTTTTTTTTTTTTTTTTTTTTTTTTTTTTTTTTTTTTTTTTTTTTTT
>NW_019379550.1:681111-692851 GCF_000648655.2 Copidosoma floridanum
TTTTTTTTTTTTATTTTTTTTTTTTTTTTTTTTTTTTTTTTTTTTTTTTTTCTTCAAGTAATAGTACATCGTTTTTCTTACCGAGGGCGCAAAGTTACGCGCCGGAATGGTACACGAGATGTATACCCGAAAGATTTAGTTATTTTTCAACCATTTTTTCCATCATCGAAAAAGGAGAAAAAGTAAATCAACTTACAGGGAGCATATACGGCTCGATCTTTTCCTCAAACCCCTCGACCGATTTGCCGGGATCTTCTGTTCTGAGACACAAAAATAGTTTTTTTTTTTTTTTTTTTTTTTTTTTTTTTCCTTCTTGAAATTAGTTTGAACCTAACGCAAAGAAAAACCTCAAAAAGCATCAAACACGTTTCACGCCAGCTCTATACATGTTACATAGTTATTGGTATAAGCATCACACCAGTTGGGCCATCACCGGCTCGACGTCAACGCTGCGCATATGATTCCACGACAGCGTGAGTCGTTGCGAAAATCGTATCGCCATGTCTAACGAGCAAATCAATCAACACAGCCTCGGGCGTCACACATCAGACAAAGAGAGCAAAAGCGCGTCAGCGACAAAAGCATCAAAACAACGTATCATTGATCGCGCGCATGGCCAAACCAAGAGGGAGGGAGCAGCGGGTTTCAATTGCACAGGGTGACGGAAGATCGGGCGAAAAAAAAAAAAAAAAAAAAAAAAAAAAACACACAAGCCGGGCCATTCATCGGCGACCCTCCTAAAATTAGCCATCGGCCTTTGAAAACCTCGTTTTAATAGGCGCGGACCTCGCGCCGCGCGACCATGACTCGGGCGCGTCGCGGTCGCCGTTAAACGTCCGTCAGGGGTATAACGACCAATCTTCTCGCCTTGCGATTTTGTAAACCGCGCGGATTCAGGCCAACCCTCCCCGGCACGTCATTCGCACGTTGCGCGAAAATAAAGCGCGCGCGTGATTTTTGATCGGCCGCTCGAAGGGCCGACGATACCGAGTCTCCGGAGAGGCGAGGAATTCGACGGGCCGTGTGGAACTGGGGCACGAGGGGGCCTCTGCCAATAGTCGCTTCTTGCCGATTTTTACGATCGCGAATACTCGCTGTACATGCGCGTGGTGTCAACACGTTGGGCGCGAAATTATAATCCTCGGGCTAATATTAGGCCCTTGGGGTTCAATCTATTTCCGAGCGTAATAACGTCGCAATTGTCATTACCTCGAAAGTCGGTCCCAGCCGAAGACGACGGCGCTCTCTGATTCTGGGTTAGCTATTTGTGCATGAGGCCGTTGCCACATGTTGCCGATCCCCACCTCCCTTATCTTTTTTTTACTTAAAATTTTGCTCTCACTTGGTTTCTTGGCAGCGCCGGTTTTGCGACAAAATTGCGCAGAGTTGAATGGCTTGTTCGCGTCGCCAAGGGAGGGAGGGGCATCGCCGGGTCCGAAAAAGTTTGTTTACCCGCGGATTTTATTTTCGACCTCCCGATCGAGCGACTCTTTCTTGTTTCTTTGTCTCGTCTTTGATCGCGTGTAGTCGGTCCGAGATATCGTGGTGAACCTTTTTTATTTAGTACGAATAATTATTTCCTCTGCACAAGTCACCGGGAACGCCTGGGCAATTGAGAGCAACAGGCCTTATATTTTTTTTNAAGTCTACCACGATGTACAAACGAGGCAAAAATTTTTTTTAAATTAAAAAAAAAAAAAAATATTTTGCTTACTGTTGATTAAAAGTACTATCGCACACTTTTTTCTTGGCATCCGCAGGTTTTGGGAAAAGTTTCCTTGAATTTACGCTGTTTCAAAAAGTTTGAAAAAAATGAAAAGTCATAAAATATTTTTCTCGATATAACTAAAAAAAAATTTTCATCATAATTTTTAAAGCAAAAGTAATTAGATTACAATTAAATTCGCAACATGATAGAGTTGAACAGGAATCGGCTCAGCTGTTGCTTGTTTCGTTATTCAATTATCCAGGTAATGCACCCCGACACGAAATATGCATTTTCCCCTAAATGATATTTCGGAATCTTGTTTTCCCTCGTAAATTTTCGTACCTCAGCTTTAGCCAGTCAGCAAATAATAAACTTAAAGATTTATTGTCTCCCCGTAGCTACTTGTTATATTTTCCGCGCGTACACGAGGATTTTGGAGCGAGTCTCGATAAAAATCATAAAAATTTAAATACACAAATCTCCACTTGATTTAAATACTTCCAATGATTTATTGCTTCTATCACTTATTTACTCCAACGGGATGCAATTGAGAGGCGTTTTTAGTGGCTACTTTGTTTACCTCGCGGTCACATAGTTTATCGCTACGTGGAACCTAGCATAGATCAAATTTTTGGCAAATGAGCCACTGCTGACATTGATGGGTAAAAACAAGTACTATATATATGAAAAAAATAATTATTTGACACATAAGTACCGTTTCGCATGAGATGAGTAAAAAAATCCAAAGAAATCACACATTGAGCAAAATGATGGAAATTACGAGTAATATTACCATGTTATACGATAATTTTTGTCATATAAATCGTGATATTTCCTGCTATCCTAAAAATATGGTACTTTTTATATACAGACACTTTTTTCATCGACCCCACAAAATGTAATGCTCATCACGCAGGAATAGATATGTTTTTCGTAAATACTGAATCTAACGAAATTAAAAAAAAGGGGGGGTAGGGGTATGTAAAGCATCCTTACCTTCGGACTCCAAAAACAAAGTTGTTCCCAGCGAGGGTGAGCGCCTCGTGGGCTTGTCCGTGGGTCAACTCGTCGACCGGCTGATCGTTGAGCTTGACGATAATGTCGCCAACCTTCAAGCCCATGCATTCTGCGAGACCTCCCTCGGTTACCTGAAATTTTTTGTCTTACGGTGTGTGTGGCCGCACTACTTTTCCTTTCCACGCCTCATCGCGACAGTCATCGATTGAGACACAATTTTTTTTTTTTTTTTCTTTTTTTTTCAAGTGCCAATTTCATATTTACCCTAATGACGGTAAGGGGTTGCGGGAAGTCGCTGCCTCCCGCCAGACGAAAGCCCCATGGCCGGTTGTCGAATTTCGTAAATTTAACGTCGAGGGTCGCCATAACGCTCTACATCTATGTACAAAAGCCCACAACATGTTGTTGTTGTTGTTTTTTTTTTTTTTTTTTTCACCACTCGCGTTGCCTTACACACTACATACTTTTTCTCTTGTTATTGTTATTGGTGATCATCGCGGGTGTTATTCAAGAATGTTTTGTCTTTCAAGCAACACGACAGTCACGATTGCACTTTTATGTACAATTATTATGTACAATAGACATAAGCTCGACTGATCGTCAATACTGTATATAGGTATACCGACACGCTTCGCTCATCTCGTAGATATACAATTTCATTGGCATATCGTCGGTGCAATGTTACGCACATTTTTCACGTACACCCATGTGCATGTAATATATACACCTTTTTTTGGAAATCCGGAAAACCGGCGAAAAAGCCGTACAGGATGAGAGTTAAAAATAATTTTACACGCGCTCAAGAATAGAACGTTGCACCGATCGCCTGCAAAACCGTCCCCGAGAGCCGCATTGCGTAACACCGGGGTCCGCATAACGAAAGGGGCGCCCGTAGAAAAACGACGAGTATACCTGTAGAGCAGCCGGCGAATTTCCCCCTCGCTCGGTTGACGCAGTAACAAACGGCGTCCTGCCATTTGGATCATTTGATATTATTGTTTTTTTTGTTTTTTTTTTTTGTTTTTTTCTCAACCGTATAATGCCGGTTTCCCTCCTTCGCGCGAAAACAAAAGATCCCCCGGACGAAAAGACCGGCGCCTTCGGGTTCGCGCGCGCGCCGCGAAAAGAAACCAGAGCAGAGGGATCCGATATAATTATAGAAAAGCCCCCCCAGTTTCCGAATAGCCCCAGCTGCATCGCTTTTTGGACCTCGCGACACCTGCTTCTTTCCTTCCTCCCCGTTCTCTCGGCTAGATTTTCGCGGTGCGCCGAAAAAGAGATACTTTTTCCACGCTTGTTGCGGCTAGATGGACCTTTCGCTCGTCGACATCGATCTACAAAAAACACTGATTATAGAGCAAACAAAGCAAAAAAAAAAAAACTCTATGCGTACCTAATACGATAATATATGCAAAAGCGAGAGGAGGGTGTTTTAGCCGATCACGTAAGCGTGGCACACTTTGATGACGAAAATCGTCGAAACGTCAACAGTATAGGCCCGTCTGTGACACGGGATGTTTTTTGTTATCTTCGGAAGCCACAGAACGAGCTTGCGGTGAATTGCGTGAAGCGAATGCAAGCGCGGCCTGTTTGCCGCAGTGCAAATAAAAAAAAAATTTTAAAAAGCAACGTAGCGAAAGCGTACATCAAATGAGCGAAGGTGAAGGTAAAACAAAAAAAAAAAAAAAAAAAAAAAAAAAAAAAAAANAATTTATTTGAAAATGTTACTAAATTATATAAAAGCGGTCTTATAAAACCCTATAATTTAATCTGCACTTTTTGATCTGTCGATATGTAGATTAGTCATAAATTTATCCGATTGTTTATTTACAACTAATTCAAGATCTAAAAATATTCCTTGCTGTGCGTTATCTATTTGGAAACTGATAAGAACATTTTATAAGTACCTGCGCAGTTAGTTTTAATTGCAACTTTTAACCGAAGATATTAATAAAATTTTAACAATGATGGGATACGAAAAGTGTAATTCCTAATTAAATATTGTTTTTACCAAATTACTCAAAATAACATTGATAATAAAATTTAATTCAGATTCACAGTGTTTTCTTTAATACTCAATGGCAAGGAGTTGATTTTGTTTATCTTGCAAATAATTGTGAGGAAATAATTTTTTCCTCAATACTTTTTTACAGCGCAGCGATTAACAAAACTTAACAGCATAAGACAATGCTTCGCAAACGCAAGCGATTAGTTTGCCATTAAACACATACAGCTACACAAATTTTTGTTCCAGCAACTTTTTCGACCTTTGAATTAACTCCCCAATGCTTTCCGAGACAATTTTTTTGTACACCGAGTTACGTTGCATGTAATCCAAAATCACATCCGAGCGGTCCATGAACATGAACTTGATGTAATTGTCCGAATCCTTGGTCCATTCCGCGCATAAACTGCTGTCCAAAAGTATAACCGGGCAATAAACGACCGAAGACACGACCCCAAAGATCCTCATGTCCTCGTATTCGCGGACAATTTCTTCGAACGAAGGCCTACTCACCTCCTCGTCGTTCGCCATCAGTGTCGCGCAAAAGACTTGGTGGTAGTGCCCCAAGAGTCCCTCTTCGTTTGCCTCGCGAACCGTTTTTTCCATAGTCAAGTAAAACAATTGCGCCAAGTCCGCGGTTGGAGGCACGTAGCGTATCGTCTGGAAATCTACCAACCGGCAACGCGGAAGGGGCTGGGACTCGTCGAACAACAAATTGTTGGACCACTGGTCGCCGTGGCAAACGACGTTCCGCCACTTTTTCGAAGCCACTAGAGCCTCGAAAATCTTTTGGCACACCTTGGGCACGCAGGTGTGGTCCAAGCCCAGGCTCTTGGCCACGGTAGCGGCCGCTTGAATCCCGTTTTTGAACCACAAGTTGTGCAGCCTGCCCTTCTCCGCGAAAAGCATCTCGGTGAACACGTCCGGGTACAGCTCGAAAAAGCTCTTGCCCATTCGTTTCTCGGCCAGCACCGATGCCGCGTGCATCTTCCCCAGCGCCGTCAGGGCGGACTTCAACGTTGCTGTGTCCAAGGGCTTGTCCCTCATGACGAAGTTCATCGACTTGAGATCCTCCATCAGTAGAACGTTGTCCTTGATGAGGTAGCACCGTGGCACCCACGACGCGTCTTTGATGCTTTTTACCAGTTCGGGCACCATGTACTCGTAAAAATGGGCTTCCTTGTAGAAGGCTCGGCTCTCCTCGATGACGGACGCTTGCTCCTCCAGCTCGTAAGGTATGCCTTTCAAAAAAAAGGTGCATACCTCCTTGTGGCCGTTTTCTCGCTCGACCGTAACAATGAGTTGCTGGTGAGTTCCCATGAAACCGATTTTTTCCATTGAATAAGATCTTAGGTGGTGATCAACTAGTCTCGTTGAAGGTCCGAAGACGCGCTTGACTACGAGTTCTACATCTTGTTTGCTCACATTATCTCCCGATCGTTTGACTTTTTGTTTGTCAATCGGATCATCAACGGTGGTGTATTCGCTAGTCGTGTGGTCCGTTACTAAGGTGGCAGTCGCCATGCTCACTCGGATCTTCAACTTTAAAATGCTCCTTCTGATAAGTCTCCGCATATTTATAGTGAGTGTAAATCGTGTTCCACTTTTTTTTTTTTTTTTTTTTTTTTTTATCTTCAATCGCCACAAAGCTCAAAGGAATGAATTTTATTTATACATTTCATCGCCGATACAGAGTACACACTTGGAAAATCATGCGCGAGTTTCTCGAGTACAGTGAAATATTACGAGCTGCAAATAACCAACCCGAGCTTTTTTATTACACGCGAATACTTGGAATCGCTGAAAATAGGCTACATGTACTCCGTCTCTACGACAGACGAGCTCTAGACAAAAACATTGTACATGTATACACGTGTGACGCATGTTTTGTTTTTTTTTTTTTCACACGTCGATACATATATATATATACGTAAAATATGATGTAGTTTATGGTGCACGCACGCGGAACAATACAGAGTTGCCGTGACAAGTAGAGCAAAAACGATTGTCATTGAAAGAGTAAAGAGTATCCTCAATCGTGAAATATGCGCCGCGCCTCTTCGAAAAGCTCCTCGAGAATGTCCCTGATTTTCTCCTCGTAGGCAGGATCCGCGTCCATGGTAGCCCCGATGACGGTCATCCGATCGGCGAAGAACCACTTCTCCAACTCACCAGCGTCGTTGAGCAGCCTCGCGAAATCCTCGGGTCTGAGGTAGATGCCGGGCAAGTAGAGCGCCGCGTATATCATACCGATCAGCCTCAGCTGCCTGTAGTCCTCGACGAGGTCCCCGTACTCTGGAACAACAGCCCCAACGCCGGAGCGTAGCACCGCGTCCCGCAGAGCCGAGTAGTAATGGTCGAACAACTCGAACTCGAACTTCCGCCTGAAGGCCGGTGTCGTGTGCAGGTACACGAGCATACCGAGGTCGCAGGCAGGCGAGGCGTACCGCAGCAATTGAAAGTCCACGAGCAGACACTTGGGCGCAGAGCCGGTCTCGCTGAATAGCAGGTTGTTCTTCCAAAGGTCGCTGTGGCACGAGACGTTGCACCTGCCCTCCCGGTACCTCACGCTCTCGCGCCCCAGCTCGTACATCTTCCCAATCAGATGGTCCTTCCCCCCGATGCCCAGTTTCTTGGCCATCAGACCTATCGTCTCGAAGCCCACCAGCGTGCACTTTCCGAACTTGTTGGTCCTCGAGTACATCTTTTCCGCGAAAGCGGTGGGATACGCCTCCCGGAGGCTCTTGCCGATCTTCGCCTCGGTGGCGATGGAGGCCGCGTGGAACCTGGCCAGGGCCGACAGGGACGACCGCAAAAAGTCCATCTCGTCGAGGGGCAGGTCTTCACGGGCGCGGTACCCCTGGGCGCGCAGGTCCTCGAACACGAGCACGTCGCCCTTTATGAGGTAGCACTGGGGCGACCACTTGGTGCCGCAGCTCGCCATCGCGGGCTGGATCTCCTTGTAGAAGTGGATCTCCTCGAGGAAGGTTTCGGGGTCCATCACGTCGTTCCGGATGGTGTCCGACTCGGGGGGCGATTTGACGAAAAACGTGCAAGCTTTCGCCTTGCCGACGAGCTTGGACTCGACCTTTACGGTCAGCAGCTGGTGGTTGCCGAAGATGCCGTTTTTTTGTTTGGCAAAGGACTCGAGGTGGTACTCGAGCACCTCGTAGTTGGGTCCGAGGGAACAGGCGACCGCGGCCCCCACGTCTTCCTTGGTCAGAGCTGACATGGTCGACTTTGGCGTGTTCGCGCGGTGTCTCGTGGCGAAAGATGAATCTTCAAGGAAGCTCGTTGTGGTCGATGATTGTTTGACTTGCGACTGATTTCCTTCTTTTTTTTCATAGCAAGATTTATCATCGTGCACTTTTGTGGAGTGAAAACGAGAGAATTACCGCGGGTAAGATTACGCACTTTTTACGCTTTGGATAAAAAAAAAAAACGTTCGTAAATCAACAATACCGTGGTAAATATTTGAATGGAGGAGATATCGTTCGAGACGCGAGCTGATATTGAAGCGCATAGCAAATAGAGGAATCTTGAACGAGTATCAGTCGACACTTGGTGCCTTTTGTTTTTTAAAAACTTCCGTGCGAACGGGAGGACAAAAAAATCCAAGTTGTAAATTATTTCGAACAATCTCTTGCGCAACAAGAGAATAGACGAATGCAGCGACTTGTATTGTTATTTGTGAACATTTATTTTAAATTTAGCGTACTACAACTTGTTTTACTACAAAAGTAGGTAACAACAATCCTATTATAGATTATAAAGTAGTGGAGTTACAATTGTAAAAATTCTTGCGATCTCCGAATCAATTCCATGGTTATTTCCGTGATGATTTCGTTGAAATATTGATCTTCCTTCATGGTATCCAAGACTAACTTTACTCGATTTCCAAACAAAAGCTGGTTGAATCCGTCGGAAGTGCTCGTCAACTCGGCACATCTTTTTCCATCCAAATGTTGCGTTGGAAAGTACAAATTTGCCGTGACTACTCCCACGACTCTCATGTCCGTGAATTCTTGCAGGATCTCTTGGAAGGTTGGCAATGCGATTTCCGCATCGTTTTCCCTCAAATTGGTGCAAAAGACCTCGTGGTAGTGTTTCAACAACTCTGTCTCGTACCTTTCACGGAACTCCCGTCTCGTGGCCAAGTACAGCATCTGCGAGACGTCAACCATGGCAGGGCAGTAACGCAACAGCTGGAAGTCAACGATCACGCATTTGGGTACCGCGCACGAGTTGTCGAACATCAGGTTGAAGGACTTGAGGTCACCGTGGCAAACAACGTTGCGCCACTTTTCGGAGGCTTTGAACTTTTCAAAGGCCTTATCACAGATCTGAGGAATCTTGGTGGCGTCGAACCCGAAGTGTGTCACCAAATTGCACGCCAAATCAACGCCAGATTGATACCAAGCAAAAAACTTGACTTTTTTGTCGAATAAACTTTCTTTCACCAATTCCGGGTACAATTCGTTGAAAGTTTTGCCTAGTCGTTTTTCCGCCAGCACTGACGACGCGTGTAGATTTGCCAACGCAGTCAGACCCGATTTGAAGCCTTGGAGGTCCAGAAAATGATCCTTTAGAGCGAAATTCTTCGATTTCAGATCTTCAAATATCAGGACGTCATCTTTCACCAGGTAGCACTGAGCTATCCACGATTTGTCCTTGACGCTGCCGAGGAGTTCGGCCACCATGTGCTTGTAAAAGTGTGTTTCCTTGAAAAAAGCTCTGCAGTCTTCGATGACGGACGCTTGAATTTCGATGTCGTAGGGCACAGATTTTACGAAAAAGGTGTGGATTTCTTTTTCTTCGGTATCGTCTCGGCGAATGGTCACCACGAGATGACGATGAGACCCCAAAAAACCAAGCTTCTCTTCGGAATAGCTTCTAAGTTGGAAATTCACGATTTTCGCGTTGCAACCCAAGGCCCGCTTTACCACTACTTTGACGTCTTCTTCGGTAACTGGGTCCGCGAAAGGCTTTCCCTTGGTGGTATTTTTTGATTCTTGCATTGTAGAAGCTACTGTGCAATTTGTGTTGTCACAATGCAAGCTGATCGGTAAATGACTCCTATATGCGCATTGTATTTCATTTTTATCCTTTTGAAAGTAACCTTTGGTGTCTGCCTATTGGCTTTTCAATTTAATTTTCACAATTCGTGGGATGTAAATCAGTTAAATACAAGATAAAAAAGTTATTATCTTCGCATTAGGTAAGAATGACACTGTTAAAAAACTCAAACAAAAGATTGACATAAGGATTTCGTATACATAAATCACGAGAATTGTGTGAATGTGTTTGATAGTGGCAATAAAAAATTTCCAAAAACTTTAAATATCTCTATTAACATAACAAAATCATTATTCTGTTAATTTCATAACATAAAAAACGAAACATGGACAGTAAAAAAACGACTGAAAGACACCATGGAAGAACGGACAACATTACTTCATTCAAGTCATGTTGTAAGAATAAATAGCAACAGAAATTTCCACAGGTAGAGTCGTGGTAAGATAACCAGTAGAGAAAGGATTATAGAAAAAGCAACAATAGGAGACAAAGGTTAAGGAAATAGAAAAAGAAGTTGAAACTGGACCGAAGTGGCACAGGGTAAAGAGAAATCGTGTATATGTATTCATTTGGCTATGAATCATTCGAATCCTTATGCTATTTAATAATAATCATTTATTTATCGAAAAAAAGTATTCATTTTATTCAGAACAATATATTTTAGATTTTTCGTATTGACATACATTGTCTAAATTTTTCAATTATTTCTATAGTTATCTCAACCATTATTTCGTTGTAATTTGTATCGTTTCTCATGGTGTTTCCACACTAATTCAACGCAATTTTCAAAGTAAAAGTTAATGTATCTGTGCAAGTCCATTGACAATTCGACACATCTCCTTCCTTCCAAGGGAAAAGTTAGAAAAAATATACTAGCAGTTACCATTCGAACAATCTTCATTTCCATTTACTTTAGAAAATACGTGTAAATTTGACAATGTACGATCAAAGCAGACTTTGTATCCCATCGACTAATAAATGCCCTTTTGAAGAAAATGTTTTGAATTTAAGATATTTTCATACCATCAAATTATCCATAATTGAGTGACGTTGTGCTAGCCATATTATGTATCCTTCATATTTTCCATTAGTACGGTGACAATTTGTTTGTCACGTTAGTTTCCTTGAAAAAAGTTCTGAAATATTGTATCGTCGCAGGGTATTGTTTTAATCAAAAAGTTGTGAATCTCTTTCCTACTATAATTTTAGTTTTTTTTTTTTTTTTTTTATATAAAATCCTCTTTACATAAGCTATTAATAAAACACTTGAGGTACAATATGTATTCATAGAAGGGATCCAAAAAAGTTCGACCTCAGTTTTTTGGTAGCGATGCTCTTCTCGTTGAACTTGTAGGTGGAAAACGAGCGGCCGCAGATAGTAGAAGAGAGCACTGACTTCACTTTTCGTTATCCTGTTTTAATTTTTTATATCTTGATGTCTGGAGTGAAATGAAACAAAAATTAAAAGTGTACTTTGGCGAAATGATATTTTATTTTAGACTCAATCATGTTACTGCAGTTTCATCGACTACGCACTAGCTTTTCTTTCCTTTGAAGAAGGAAAAAATGTAAAAATTTTTTTTTTCAATGGGTAGTATTTAAATAGTAACCTGTGGTTAAATGACCTTACTGAATTTTATTGTGTATGAGGTAATCTTATGCCATAAAATTCGCATTAATAAAAAAAGAATTTTAATCAGCGATATCTTGAAAATATTTACAAACTTAAAAACCTGACGCTCCGTCGTAATTGAATACTGTATAACCTGCCTTCTGATCAACGTCAGTTTTAAAAACAATAAAAACAGTTGAATGAAAAAAAATAGATTTTAATTTTGGTCTATAAATTAATGGGATACACGCGAACAATTGCTCCTTAAAAAAAAAAAAAAAAAATTAAATGAATTCAAAGTAAAAGCATACAGGGTAGAGAG
>NW_019379550.1:725056-794780 GCF_000648655.2 Copidosoma floridanum
AAAAAAAAAAAAAAAAACGCAAATATTCCCGCATGTATTTCAAGGGCTTCCTCCTCCACTTGTCTTTTTTTTTTTTTTATGATCCTTTTTTTTGCCCGCACTCAATGTCTCGTGAACTACTTTAAAGCGCTACAGAGAGCCGTTTCGCACGCCACGATTACATTCTCTCGCGCGTAATGTTATTGCCCCCCTAAAAGTGCACTTTCGCTTAATTTGCCAAAGAAAGTCATTCTGAAAGTTCATTCAAGTACAATTTCGGGGAGAACATCATCAGGAAAGTTACCGTGACATAAAAATAATAAACAAACGCCTGATACGTTTCAGTAAAATTACCAACTTTTATTATTTGTTGGATCGAGGAAACAACTCTGTTTTATTATTATTAATTTTTTCTTTTTTCTCATCGTGAATCATCATCCAAGTGAATTCGCTCAATCGTCGCGTGCCCATTGCAAATTAAAGCTCGAATCTGGATACGAATGTTCGATCCATCGCGTAAAAGTTCCAAATGATTACCGGACAATGGAGTCATCGAAAAAGTGGAGTACAGCATTTCGCTATCCAGCAGCAAGACGTGCACAAACATTGTTTTTTTCGACAAACAGAGCGAGTGGCGGACTCGAAACGATATCCCATTTATATTTATATATTCGCACACGTATATACACATGCATGTATTTATATCCATAACTTTCCAAACATTTCCAACGTATTGATATTTGTACACGTGTCGATTTTCAGTTTATCTACAAGATTACCCGAACCGCAAACGTTTGCCGAGTTGTTCTCTGTGCCGGTCTGCTGCTGACGCATTACTCGCTCGCTCGCTAGTTGCGCGCATTATTTGTATTCAAAGCGAAACGCGGCTGTTGTTGTTTGTTGCAATTACGATTGTCGCGTTTTCGCGAGTGACTAAGCGGACGAGGGAGAATTTGCGTATACGAACGAATTACAGGGAGGGACTCTAATTAGCGTGTCGTCGATTATGTGCCCTCTTGCTCTCTGCTCGTTGGTAATTTTGGCGTATATACGTATGTAACGTCGCGCCTCGCCACATACAGCCCTGACAATGGCTCTGACAAACGTCAACCGCAAATAGAACTGCGTGCATACGGGGATATGTTTGCTCTCGTGTGTTCATGTGTGTGTGTGTGTGCGCATGCCATCCGATCTTGTGCCCAGTGTCTATTGGTGAGCACGAGCTTTCGATTTTGTCTGGATTTTTTTTTTTTTTTTCGTCTCGTGCGTCCCAGTGGGTACGCTAACCACATTCGCACGAGTGGTTACCACAATGTTCTCTTGACAAACGATGTACGCAAAGTTTTTTTTTTTTATATATTACACAACGATGTGTTTTTACACGTGATTTGGCAAAATTTTTTTTGGGCACCTTTTTATGTAACAATTTCATTTATTTTCCGTGATTGCTGAATGGTTCAAGTAACACGTGCTGTACAAAAAATTTTACCTGAATAGGAAACATTTTGTCTCTTAACGAATTTTTCTTGATCCACGACAATACTTTGATTTTTTAAACTACAAATACATTAAAAGCTTATTTCAATAACCTGACAATGCGAGTACAATATCAATCATACGTTTCTTTATCTATGTAGTTAAAAATTTACCTTGTCATTTGTACCACGTGTCTAAGAGTAAGCTTAAAATGAATATTTGCTTTATTTATTTATTAATTTCAACTTGAAATTTAAAAAAATATCACAAAACGTACATTTGATTTCAATATGTAAACACTATGTAACACACCGTGGGTGTCAATCATCTCTCATCACCGGTAATGGTCAATAATTTTATTCACTCAATTTTACGAACCGGAAAAAGTAAACTTTACATCACCTTGAATTTGTCGTATAGCAAAAAAAGCGCGAAAATCAAACTCTCACCGACCTCTACCTGCAAGGTCGCCAAGTTCCACTCCATCGCGCCAACAGCCACGCACCACCTTATCAGCCCCTTTTTTACTGTACGTACAGGGGGTTGGTTACCGACCGGTCGCTTCATCCCCCCTGCATTACCTACCGACGCTTGCACCCCTGTACCACCATGTATCAAAATCATCCCTTCCGCAAAACTACCGCCTTACCGACCGACGTCACACACGCGCGGGTCGTTGATCCTCAGTTAACAACCCCGAAGTCATGGTAGACGCTTGCTTGACCTGGATTCGGTCTCACGGCGGGGTCGAATCGGCCAGCGATAACTGCGTCTGAAATCACGCAAACGGAGCGTTACACGTAATCTTACGATAGTAAACGCGAGATGTACCAACGATACATTGTCAAAAGTAAGAAGTTTTTTACTCGTGCAATGGAAAAACGTTAAATCTCAATAGTATATCTAGATTTCATGCAATTATACATGCTTGGAAAATTAAAATGCAAGCTCAAATTTTTTTTTTTTTATTGCGGCAAAGTAGCACAAACTGCTCGCGCGGACTTTATGATATGTGATAGCTCGATAACACAAAGTATATAATTTTACAAAGTTTAAATTAAAGGAGCACATGATGCAACGCGGCAAAGTACATCACACATTTCTTTTTGTATTGTACATATTACTTACAAGACCCCCTATCTGTAAAATAACCCTACTACTTGTACCTTTTTATAAATATCTTTTTCTTGGGCTTCGATATAAGTATGCTTTGAAATTGAAATCCCTTTAGCTTGTCACTGGATGAAACTTTTTAACAAGGGTTTTTTTCTAAATCACTGGGACACAGTTCATTAAGTGACAATTTTATAACACTACTTCGATGTAATATAAATAGCTCGTACTTGTACATATGCGTGTATTTATATGAATTTAAATGTACACATGTATTTAGTCATATCTTGAGATTAGAGTATTATTGACAATAATTTAAAAAAAATAAAATTTTTATTCAATACATACAAAAATTTAAAAAAAAATTCATTAAAACCTTAAGATAATGAAAATTTTTTGGGGGTTTTTATTGGTTATAATAATAACCATATACTTATGCATGCAGTTTTGTAAAAAGGTTACATCGAATATCATAATAGTAAAAAGAGAAATCATGTTATTTTTTTTTATCTTGGACTGACAAAAAATTTGACTTTGCTTGACAATACTGAGTACTACGTTCTTAACATTGGATTAATTGCTTTCAACACAGCTCCGTTATGTTATTGGGGAAAGGTGGATGATATAATCGCATAGTGTTGCTGCCATGTATGCGCATAACAGTTAAGGTCCTTAGTTTAAGAAAATTAGAACTATTGACTAGTGCCTGCCTCTCTTTCTCTATCTTTTCAGCATCTCGTCCACCTTTATAGTGATATGCTATCTAGTCGATATTCATATATTCATATTTTGCATTAAACCTATTACTTTTATTGCATGACCAACGATGTAACCAAACTTTTCATTCAAATGATCAGTCCATCGCTTGAAATTTATAATTTTTGAGCCATGTATTTACTTCGAATGATATCCACGATCAATATTAATCATCATCTTACATGTACATAGCTGTTTACACTTCAAACTTCATAAATATATATACATTTTTTAAAAATATTAATTGCATATATTTATGGCATGATGAAAATACTAAATGAACTTTCAAGTATGTGTTGAGGAACATTTCTCAAAAGACAATTTTTCGAAGTAGTTTGACTTTAACTTAATTTATTGAAGATGAGAGATTGCTCGAGTATGACATTGACAAACTGGTCTTTGAAACACGATCGCCCTTCCAGAAAGTGCAAATTGTACACTCAAAGTCTCTAGGTAATATGCTGATTCTCGATGAGTTACAAAGTGAGTATTACAATTGTTTTTTTTTTTTACTATAAATTCCAACACTCTCTTATTAATTAACCACTTTATTCTTAGACATGTCAGAAGCAGATCTTATTTATACCGAAACTCTCATGCAGCGAGGCAAAGAATGTTATGAGGGTAAAGAGATTGTTATCTTGGGAGGTGGTGATGGTGGCCTTCTGTATGAATTGCTCAAGGAAAATCCGAAACACATTACCATGCTCGAGGTGTGATAAAAAAATTTTCATGAATTACTTTTTTTTTTTAAAGCCAATCAATAATCATAGCATGCTTAAATGTTACAGATCGACATCGTCGTAATGGACGCTTGTAGTAAATACATGAGAAGTGTCTGCGGAGATTGTTTGGACAAAAGAAAGACCGCTAAATACGAGGTGACCGTTGCATAAAAAATTTTTGGTTAAAATAGAGTAAGCAGTTTGTTTACCAGGTGTATAATTCTTTTTTTTTTTAGATAATTGTTGATGACTGTGTTAAGACTTTAAACAATATGATAGAAGAAGGACGTAAATTCGATTATGTTTTCGGCGATCTCACCGACATTCCAATAAGTACAACCCCTCAAGGAGATGCTTGGGACTTTGTTAGAGAAATTCTTAATGCTTCCATGAAAGTGCTGAAACCTAATGGCAAATATATGACTCATGTAATTGAGAGATACTTTAAATATTATTTCGTGGCTGAAAAAAAACTATTACTTGGTATACATTGAGGTATTCTTTTTGTTGTTCAGGGAAATGGAGCATCATGTCCAGAGTCACTAAAAATGTTTGAGGATGTTTTGGATCAGCTTTGCGCTCCTGTCAAGTTTACCAAAGATAGTGCATTTATACCATCATTCTTTGAAGACTGGATCTTCTATCAAGTCTCGCTTAAATGATGGATTAGTAAGAGTCTCGATAACTTGAGAACTAGCGCGAATTACCGTCACATTGTACCGCTATACTTATGACCCAAACTATATTCTAGTTTCAATGTGCAGCTAAATCTGTACAACAGTTCCTCTTTTGACTTTAGATAGCACTTCAAATAAGTTATAAGTTGAGTAGTTTTTAATTACCTCAAACTAACTGTAAATATTTATCATATTGTATGATTTCATGAACAAAAGTACTGTTATTTGCAACTAAAGAAAGAGAAAAAAAAAAGTTAATTGTTTCAAGTAATTTGGTTGAAATGGAAGATTTTAGTAAAAACTAACCAAGTGATTTTCCTCAGTAAAATTTAAATAATGGTATTTCTTTTTTTTTCCATACCAAAGAGCAATGTTATTGTTAATATTTTTATGTATTTTTGGCACGAGTAAAACTATAGTTTGTTTGACTCAACGTAAAGTTTTCAATCGACCAAGTTTTAATGCACTACAAATTTCTTTTTATTTGACAAATAAACATAGTTATCTCTTATGATACTAATATGGAATTGAAAACGTACATTAGGTATGGCTGTTATTTAAAGTAAGTCAAGAATGAATGATTTGTTATATAAAATGTATGCAAAGCTACAAAAAAAATGCATTATAATGACAGCTATACAATGTTACTAAACTATTGATTATTAAAGTACGAAACTATATAGTATTCTTGAGTTTTAAAAGATAATTTTTCACTCTTAAGTGATCAACAACATGGACTTTAGTCCCAAACATCTTTGTAAGCTTAGTATATTCATCTCCTTTTCAACTAGATAAATGTGTTCAAATACTCAACGACTAACTGACTTGGTACTTCTATAAATTTTTAAATATTTTAATAGAAAAATGTGAAATCAAAAGAGACATGTGAATGAATGATTTTTTTCTACACAGAAATTTACAACGTTACCACGACTTTCCAGTGTTTTAGAAAAAAATGATTTTAAAGCATTTTTGTGCCATATTCAAGATATCTTGTCCCTATCTTTACTTGTTCAGCTTTTCACCATTATCTTTTATACAACACAAAAAATGCTATTTCTATAGTACAAATGTCCATACATACCTATTTTTCTTCGGCGAGCGTATATTGTTCGGATTTATTAATGTATTTGTAAACAGCGTATGCAAGGCGTACGCGTTTAGTGAGGCTCAAACATGACAATGTCAAGAGGAAAAAACTTTATCAACAAAAGCATAGCGAGCTCGATGATTCTTGATGTATTACACGGTAAAGAGAATTAAAATATATATTTCAATCAATAAAAATCAGTGTTGTTTTAATATGTTTTTTTTTCTTTTCTTCTTAACTTTATTTATTTATTCAATTCACAACAAAGTTTTACATAACTATGTAATAAGTAACGCAATTAATGAAATGCGAGATGAAGATCTTAACAATGACACTGGCTTTGAATCCAAGCTACGTGTATAATTTGTAAATACGGCGATGCGACACACATTTAAGTACAAATTATTAAATACAAATTCTTTCGATCGAGACACCTTAACATTAAAAATGAATAATAAATTATCATTGAGAAGTACAACGACGCGGAGTAAGATGATTATTTGAGAAAAGATTACAGATAGAAATACACAAATGGAAAATCAGACTTGTCGATTCATATTCCACGTACATGTATGTAGATATATCATCAATGGAATTTGGCCCCGTGTAGGACTTGATTTTTCTTCTCTATTAAGTAGAGCAAAGATGCGAATGATAACGTCCATTCTCCTTTTATTTTTCAACAGTGGCATAACCTACGCGACTACAATTACTGCTATAAGGTACATCGACAACTCTTGAGCAATTCCTCGATTAATCGTGTCGGTCTTACGTTCTCTCTGTTCGTCCAGATTTTTTTCGGGTATCGGCAACAATACGCAACAATGTTCAGCCTTTTTACGTTTCAACGGGAAATTCGTGGTAGAGTCTAGAGTTACTCGGCAATTTGGGAAACTGGCCAACCACAATGGGCCGGCCGGTCTCGTTGACGATCGGCTCGGTCTCGGTCTCGGCCAGGATCTGCCGCAACCACTGCTGGATCTGTATTGGGTGTTCATCCGCCAGCCCCTCCTTCGACTTGTCTTGTACCTCGGCGACGCCGCAGGCGTTGTCCTCGATCGGACTCGTAACAACGCCACCGTCACCAGGACTGGAATGTTCAATGGTCTTGTGCTCATCTTCACCCACGAAGAAACTGGAGGAGTGTTCGCCACGGACGGGGCTGTCGACCTCCTCCACCGAGGACTCGTCCGAGTCAGAGTCGTTTTCCGCAAAGGGCGAGTAGTTGCCGCTCATATTCGCAGCTGCAGCTCCTTGGCTCTCGTCCAATTGTCTCGACGTCGAAGCTACGGCTGGTAAAAACGAAGTAATGACGATAAAACGAAATCAAGTGGACTCTGGCACCCAAGAGTGCCGAGCCGGTCATTCAATTTACGAGCAAGATCAAATTACCAGGCGCGAGAGCAACTGCTGTCGCGGCGTCTTTGTCGGCGGTCTCAACGCTAACGTCGCAAGAAGGGCAGCTGAAGTTAATGACGACAGGCTTGTCAGCGTTGTTGTCGCGCTTACTGCGCACCAAGGCGTCCAACTCTTCGGTTTCGCTTTTGAGGCTCTTGTCGAAGCTGACCACGTCCTCCTGGTACTCCTCGGCTCTGTAGGGCTCAAAGTCCTTGAGGGCCATGCTGTTGGATAGGTCAACGCGGCCAAAGTCCTGGATGACAGCGAGGAGCTCAGCCTCGGTGTTGAGATCGATTCCGAGGCTGGCGTTGGCCGGCAGGAGCTCAGAGTTGGACTGGACGAGCGCCAACTGCTGGCGATGGACGGCCTCGACCTGGCGCTGAAGCTGCCGCTCTCGGGCCCGCAGTTTGTCGAACAGGCGCTCGAAGCATGAGCTTATCTCCTGGTGTACCTGCAAACACGCAAGAGAATTATTGTCGGACACAAATAACAAGCTACAGTGCCGTGACGGTGGCGTATTAATAGGCGCGGCCCTGAATGAGGAATCGAAGGTGTTTCTTGGAATAGCATCATCGGAAGGGTCGTTTCAGGGTTTTTTTCGTCGAAGCTTTGTTATTGTTACGGTACTGACAATACCTGGATCATATGAATGAAGAACGTTAAAACTTTTTCGCCGCGCAATACAATCGTTTGATGAGAAATAAAACGAGAAAGACGAATGATAAAAGTAAACACTGTTTTTTCAAATGAATTTCATACAGGTATTTATTGATGAAAAAAAGAAAAAGAAAATTTGTTGCTGTATTATAACGAGCGTTTTTAATTGTCAGTTAAACGGTTATTCACTGTAGAAGAAAATACGATCATACCGAGAGATATAACCTTTTGCGAAATACCTCCATTAAGACAGTGAAACGACTTATCTATTGTTAATCAGCTCAAGAATTGTTGTCAACTAAAAAATTCATTACTACCCTGATATTAGAGACATTATCGATGAGTTATCGTAAATTTCTTTAGAGACATCTTTTTTATTTTTATTTTAGTGAAAGTAAAAATAAAAATGTATATCCTCCAATACAAAGAAGTTCGCAGAATCAATCAATATTTTAGTATTTAAGAAAAAATGTATCGATTATCCAAAGTTCAACATCGAAACTCGTTTAACAAGATCGACAAAAAGACAAAAGTTACGAAATTCCACTGCATTAGAAAGTACAGCTATAGTGACGAAAGAGTTGTTCACCACACAGGTATAAGTGCACGCACAAATTTCACCGTTTCATCCACTTATCGAGGGAGAAAACAACACTTACCTGATCAGCCGTCCTTTCCAATTGCCTCTTCTTCTCGGCGATGAGCTTGACTCGTGCGAGGCTCTCGTCGTCGATGCCCCCGAGCTCCCCATCCTTTCTCACCATAATTCCCCGATAGAACCCAGTGCACTTTCTATATCGTCGCCGTCGACGCCCCAATCAGCCTTATGCACTAGTTTAACAAAATCTCACCCCTCGATGTTGCTCAAACTGCGTAGCATGTATAGCACGTATAGCACAGAACTTTTAGGTGCATTAATAAATTAGTACATCAAAGTAAATAAGAACTGGGCGTCTCGTGAGTGTATAATCGGTGTATTGTTATTGCTCCGAAACCAGAGATTCCGAAACGCACGAGCAGAACGCTCTGGAGCTCTGGACGCAATGCTACCTATACTGCCAGTACTGCACGCATTGCTACTGCTCTTTTGTGTTGCCTCTCTCCTACTATTTACGGAAGCTCGGTCACGACATCTGTATAAAAACGCATAAGCACGCACAAGAACAAGTATGCATGAGTACACAAAAATATGTACGAGTGCACGAATGAAGCGCGCACACAACAAGTTGCAAAGCAGACAGTTTCTATTTCATTTGCTTAAGTACAGCTTATGATTGTTACATATATTTACTTTGGACTTTATCATTTTGGTAAAAAGATCACGGTGTAAGATATACGTGAAGTAATTATTAAAGTAACCACTACTAAGTCGTGTCATATGGTCGATTTTATTATGAAACCATATAAGAAGAATCTCTACTTTTGGAGGTCGATTTTTAGGTAAAAGATAAATTGTACACTTGCCGCAAACATTACAGAAAATGTTAACTTTTTATCTTCTGTCTATAAGATTAGTTGCGGCTGGTTTATAATCGATTACATGGCTCTACTATAAGTAGTAATAATTATTTGGATCAGCGCCATCTAGCGGTCGAAACTTTTTTGGCCAAAAATTGCTTCTGAAATTCTGAAGGAGAGCTTTAGGCAGTTTAGGCTCTAGAGCCATTTAGTCAATTATAAACCAGCCGCAACTAATCTTAGGGATATAAAATAAAAAGTTAACGATGTTTGTGCTGTTTGCGGCAAGTGTACAATTTATCTTTTACCTGAAAATCGACCTTAAAAACTATAGATATGTATTAAGTTTATATATNCGTACATCCCATAAATCTATATATATATATATATATATATATATATATATATGTGTGTATATATATTAACAAATCTCTTTCCCACGTAACGATGTAACAATTATAAGCTGTACTTAAGTGAGTGAAACAGAAACCGTCTGCTTTGCAACTTGTTGTGTGCGCGCTTTCGTGCATTCGTACGTATATTTTTGTGCAGTGCACTCTTTTGCGTTTTTATGTAGATGTCGTGACCGGGCTTCTGTACTCTCCGCATAGGTCCTTTCTTCTTTCTTCCTTCTCCTCTTTTAGCGCATTGCATTGCTATTCGAGTGGAATATAACCGGTTATTTGCGTTACTTGCCCACAGGTACACAAATGTAATTCAATGCATTGGATGGTATGGGATCGTATCGGGTAACAAGCGGTGGGGCGAACAAAAAATGTATATATATGTTAATTATTGAGAGGAACGTACTTTTGTGACCGCTTTTTTTATGATGTACTTGTACTTTCATTTTTCATTGCCGGAGCCTTGGAGACCTTGAGTGAAACTGCATCTGGCATTAATGAAGGAAATTATAAATTTCAATTAACCATGTTTCTTCTCCAACAAATCGAATAATAATAATGTCGAATAACTGAATTTTTATTTTTTCATTGTACCTGTTTTTTGGTTGTAGTTTTAAGAATGTATATAACTATTCAATTTTTAATCATATGAATTTTAATACTTATAACATTGTATACGTTTAATCAAAATGAAAGTAAACAGGCCAACATTACAACATACTTTGATTTCAAAACTATCTTAACATAGATTATAAAATTTTAAATCATTGCAGACTTACATTTTACATATTAAATTTTGTAATTCAAGTATGAATGTTTGTAAATTTAATTTTTTTACGTAACCACTTGCCTTATCAAACAAACAATCATTAGCTAAAGTATAGGCCAAGTAATATAATTTTTTAGGTTACTATAGGTAGGTCTAATTAATAGTTTTTATAAATAAATTACAGAGTACATGAACGGTGCGCAAGTAAAAAAATTTTTAGGTACAAAACATTAAATTAACGTTAATAAGATCGTCATTGCATCATTTATATTAAATCTAATATTGGCATCGCAATCCCCAAAACTTAGGATCTACTGTTATTTTGAAGCGTACACGTGTAAAAATAAATTCTGTTTTTCCTTTTCGTTGTCTCTCGCTTTCCAAACTCTCAAACAAGATGACTAACGCAAGTTTTCACGGTTGTAATATCCGACGAGCCGCAGTTTATATATGTATATGCGTCCCCGAGGTACAATTTTGCAGCCTCACTTCCTACAACTGCAATACTCCTATACTATAATAATAAATCATATTCGAAAACTCAACAGTTGGAACTTAAAAATTATCAAAGTACAGAGTAAAATTTTCTTCTCTCATCATTGAAAACAGTAACGCTTGCTGACAAGTAACCGTAATTTTATTTCAAGTTTAATAATAAAACACACAAATAAAAAAATTTCAACAGCCTAAGCATTAAATAAATTAACTAAAATTAACCACTTTAACTGGTGTGCACCTTTTAATTTTTACATTGTCATCAGTCAAAAAAGCGCTAAAGTGTAGTCAAGCTAAATAAAAAATCTCTGACTAATAGTATTAAAAAAAAAACCAATTTGATTTTTATAAGAAAACTACATTGAATAAGCTGTTTTTCAAAATCTTAAAACAATTGTTGGAAAAGGTGAAATTTTAGATGAATAATTTATTCTTTGAAAAATAGTACTGGCAACTGGCATTGTTTAGTCAGCAAAATGGGAGACTCGTCACCAAAAGCAATTGAGATTCAGACCTAAGCTTGTCGTACGAAGAAACAGTACGCAGCGCCGGGAATTACTTAAACATAAATACGTAGATTAAATCTTAAGGAAATCCCGAGTATTATTTTGTCCATTTATGAGGGTCGAAAGTAGAGAGGAGGGCTTGGAAATCTAGCAGCACTAGAATGAAGTCTTGATTTTAATCACTTCACAATATATGCGTGAAATGTAAGGTAATAAAAGGAGTTTTACGCTCGTGAAATAACAGTAAGTAAATTATTATTTTTATCATGTTGGAAATTTATTCAAAATGCATTTTGTGTGTGTGTAAAACTAATTTTGTTAATTTATACATCACCATTACTATAGTTTATTGGCGAACCAATTCGAATAATTTTCAGTGTTATTTAAATACTGAATTTATTTTGTTACGAATTGAAAAAAAAAAAAAAAAGAAACTGCATCACCGACAAGAAACGTATCAACGCTGTTTTACCTGGTTTTAAGAATATCCTGTAACAGTAGGGGAATTCAGTATTAATTTGAAACTACGCTTGAAATAATTAACTCTTCTCAAATAAAAAAAGGCTTTATTATTGATGATCTCAATCCTTATTACAAACAATATGAAATAATTATTTTTTATCCAATGATTACGATATCATAGCAATGTTTAATAGTTTTCTAACGACAGCTAGTTTTTTTGCTCATTTGTGCATTCCTTATTCTCGCACTCTCTTTATTACTAGTCAGTTGTGTTGCTCCCATCGAGAATTTATTCTCCTCCTGCGAAAAATTTTAGCTATCGTAATAATTGCACTAATTACTACTACTAATACTCTTAACAAATAGTTTGCTTATGTACTGGTAGGCTGACAACAAAATAAATCAATTATCGAAGGAGTAAATGTCTTTAGTTTTTTTTTCAATTTGAAAGCTTAAACGATAAATTCCTTAAACCATGATTTTAGAAACATAATAATGATGAAAATAGTCATTTTTGTCAAGTTTTTATAAGTTTCGACGTTGACTATAAATACTTACGTAGCTAAGAGGCATATCGTGTATAATGCCAACAAAGAGTGGAAATATCATCAAATAATGATTTAAATCTGAAAAAAATGAACTATTAGTAAGTTAACTTTTTAATTTTAAGAAATGCAATTAACAACTTTCGCTTTAAAGGATTTTTTCTCAACTTCAAGCGTTGCACGGATAATTGTTAGATTCTTTAAAAATTTCTCTCAACAATAACAGACCATTCTCACAATTCTCATGCAAAATATAGATTATTCGCGCAATTATCACATTATTAATCAACAAAAATATGGTTCTTTGGTAGAAAAAAAATTCAGTGCTCCTGATTGTTTAACTCCCATGCGCACAGTTGATGGGCTGTTTCAAGAGAAATGGAGTATGGGTCGCTTATGTGACCTAACCATGGTTATGGGTGCCTTAATTCAAACATATTCACGAAAACTAATATTAAAATGTTTTCCTTGATAAAAACTACATAGAGATACCTCGTTTATATTCTTATTGTTAAATTAATGTAATTTAATCAAGTGTTGTTTTTTTTTCTTTTTCAAGAAAATTAAGAACATTAAGAAATTACGTTGTTCCTCATAACTAAATTCTCCCTTAGTCTTCTTATTTTTTTCTCCTATTTCTTCGTGATTGGAAAAAGATAGTCAGACAGTTTTATGTTATAAAACTTATGGAGAAAAGCTAGTCAGCTTTGGAACTGTCTGAAACATGTATAAACCCATTGTCTTTAAACATAAGTTTACCAAAGAGGCGTGGAACAATATTTTCAAAAGGTGGAAGAATGAGTGAAGCTTCCCTTATGTTGCAGAAGTATTAATAAATAATAAATTCATTATAATCGACTTGTTCATTTCATAAAAGTAAATCTACATAAAAACATTTATAACTAACATCATTACAATTAACTGGATTCTTATTTTATCGAGGGGCTAGCCACGTGATTCACAAGATTCAAATCACTAGTTAATCACTAGTTTGTGAATCTTATTTTTTTATTGTGATTCAAAAGATTAAAATCATTGTGAATCACGTGGCCAGCCCCTCGTATTTTATATCTTAATCTTATTTCTGGGACCACAATGACATAGGAAATTCATCATTGCTGCAGCTGGATGTCCAAGTGATGCACGTATCTTAAATTCTTTAGCAGCTGTGCAAAAGAAATGAGAGAAAAAAAAAAAAGTTTTTTGAAAAAACGAAAAATTAAAATTAAAAAAAAACCATTATTTTCAAGTCGCTATACCAGATAGTGAAATCGAAAATTTAAAACCTATGATTTGCAAAGTGGTTTGTAGGAGCCCTAAGATATGCAAAAATTTCCTCTATTGCAAGGAAAAATTATAATTCATCGCAGATCATAGGGACGATAGACTCGTAATACGTATTTAAAGATATAGTACCTTTCATATATTAATTACATATGGAAAGTTAAATTTTGAACACTGATTGTCAAAAAATACATAGAATCACAATGTTTGGTGAAAAAAAAGTTGAAGCTGATTGAAAAACAGCTTTTATGGGATGTCTACTTATGGTGAAAAATTGTATCGTTCACCCTTGTTACATCAAAGTTGAGAAAAAAAAATCCAAGCTGTGTGAAAAACGATCAGTACAATTGTACATATGCATATAAATATATAGACATGTCGTAGGACAGGGTGATAAATAAAACGTGACGAATTTTCAAGTAATGATTTTATTGAAATATAAGGAATCTGTACCAGACAGAACTAAAATTACTGTTGGATTTGGTACTACCGGGGTTTCACATATCTTATATACCTGTGTTTGCATCTTTTTGTTTTATTTTTTTTTCATATTTTTCATGTTATACGTGGTAAATGGTATACAGGTAGATCGATCGTCTATAAGTACAGAAAGAAATATCAAAGGTAATGAGCATAGTTTGATCTCGAGAAAAGTTAAAACCTATAAGAAAGATCACTCTCCTATAATCCATTAGTATCTTGTTTTTATTTTGCTGTTATTTCATTTATGTGATGTTACCCATTTTTTATTTCAATCATTTTTCGATAATGCTTGGCGCTCCGAATTTTCGGTGGAACATTTACAACACAAGGGATTGGAGTTTCTATTTACATAATGTGAGATAATCTACAACACACAAATATTTTCACATCCATTCGTTTCAACTCATACGCTTGCACGTAACGCACGACTAAGATTTTTCCTTGCTATTTACAATTTTGTATTCATTTCATTTTTATACAGGACACTATTCATCTGAATTCGATATCCCTTGTCTGTGATACTTTGCTCTTCTTTTTCAAATATACACATATTACACTTCTTGCGTGAATTCTAGGCGTTTAGAACTCTAGAGGAGCAAATCCTACTTTAGTATACAAGTTGTCCCATCAAGATAAAACGTTAAAAAAAAACATCTCATTACGTTTTGCACTCGGATTAAATACACGTCTTGTATTCTCAGAATTTTATTTTTTTTTAAATGTACGTATAAATTTAAGTTATAATTACGACTCGCTTCGTGTTGTATTTACAAAATTCTTGTGCAACTTGAGAATAAAATAAATGATAAAACTGTGGGACACCTTGTTTACACATTAAATTCTATAATACTAAGAAGTGAAGATTCTACAAATAATGATAAAACCGATTTAATAAATAAGCAACATATACGATTAGTTTCGATAAGAGGGTAATATTTATTAATAATCTATGTATCACGGATTTACTGGTTCATACGAAAGTACGTACGAAAAAAATGCACAAAATGTACATAAGCATCTCATTAAACACAACTGCGACTGAAGTAATTGTATAGTCATATTAATCTATGTAGATCCTTGGTAAGACGAAAATTTTGGTCAGTGAAGTTTCGCTTGAATCTCAATCTTGTTCTCTTTTTTTTTCATCCATTTCTCTTTTAATCGCGAAAAGATTCTTATGCTCAGTAAGAAAATATAATTAATCGAAACGCTGAGAGATATGCTCAAAGACACACGTTGCGAAAAAAGATAGATCGATCCGTGTTGTTGTCACGTCGACAGTCATCTTTTTTTCCCATATAGTATCCATTTACTATTTTTTTTTGTTTCTCAAACAAATGCATTTGATTTTATAGTTTGAATGAAAAAGCCAGTGAATGTCTATTTACTAATTTACTTAATAGAAAAAAGGAACTAACTGTGCACATAGACAGATAAATCTTTAAGTTTGCTTTTGTTCGTTGGACTGCCTACTACTTACAAGCGTAAAAGTAGTTACAATTGAATTTTTTTTTTTTTCTTTACACGAATAAGAAAGATTCATCAAAAATTCTTTAATTTTAGGAACTTATGCAAACAACAAAAATCCGTATCGAATCTTACATCTTCTTTAACCCACTTTTTTTAAAAAGCGATATAACCATTAAATATAATCCTCAGCCAAATACTCGCAACTCGTAATCCGATACCATCGACGCTCACACACACATACACACACATCTAATATCGTCAAGACTGACACTACCATAGTTAACAGATGCTTGAATTCCACGAAACTTGTATGAGAATATTACTTTGACTGTTCACTTTCTAATATAATTATTACTATTATTATTGTTGTTATTATCAGTGCGTACTATTAACTACCAAGCGTTTATTTATTTATTCATTTTTTTTTGTTTTTTTAGTTCAAATTGTTTATATTTCAATCGTGCCTTAGCGATCGATCGATCGAAAGCCATTAGTGGATTCACAATCCCGTCTCACTTGCCTTTAAACGCATACGCTCGGCCTCCGACGCCTTATCTCGGCAAATAAATAAACCCTCTCCCTCTCGCTCTCAGTCCTTCCTTCGAAACGAAAACGAAGAGAACGACGCAAAATAAGAGTCTCTGTTATTTCTACAGCCTTGCAATAATCATCATCAATGATACGTCATCGACTTTGCAATTAAACGAGATTGTTGCACGGGGCTTAGGTCACTTTGAACTTTGCTACCACACCTACCTACACGTGCGCAACGGCGCAGCACACGCCCCGAAATAATCTCACCCCTCGACAGCCGCGTGCCTCCTTTCGTTTGTTTTCTTACCTTTAGTGCGAAAATAATTTATATGTATATATACAAGCTTTGAAAATACATTTCAAATATTACACAACACACTCGACGGCGACGACGATGACCGCGGTAGCTTCAGTAGTCACGGCCCTACTGGTAAACATCGCTCTTCGGATCCCGCTCGCGAAAGAATCCCTTCTCAGTCTTGCACTCCCTGATGGTCACGGTTTTAAGATTTACCGTCACGTCGGTTATGAATACCTGGTCGGCCACTGGATTGCGCGCGTGCCAGTAATCCGTCCCCGGGCTTGTCAACGGCACAAAAATCGTCTCCGCCGGCTTGACCACCACCTCCTCTTGCTGCTGCTGCTGCTGCTGTGCTTGCGGCTGTGCTTGCGGCTGTGCTTGTGGTTGTATTTGTGGCTGTGCCTGCTGCTGTTGCTGCTGCTGCTGTTGTTGCAGCTGTTGCTGTATCTTGATGCTCGGCGATTTGTTGTTGTTGTTGTTGTTATTGTTATTTATGGTATTGTTGTTGCTGACGTTGTTGCTGTTGTTGTTGTTGTTGTTGTTGTTGTGGTGGCCGTTGAGGATAGCTCCGGTGTTTAACCTGTTGTTGTTTGTGTAAGAGTCGATAGGGCTGAGTGACTTGTGCCCGTTGGCATCGACGACCAGGGGCCCATTGTGCTGCGGCAGTTTCTCCTTGTCGGTGCTCTTGTGCTCGTGCGAGTGGTGCGACTTCTTTTTGCTGGGAGTCGGCTGCGGTATTTCCAAAGGGGTTGTGTCCAGTTGCGGTGACAGCGGAGCGCTGGGGGCACGAGGAAGCGACGGGGCTGGACCATGCGGCACGTCAGCTCTGAGGTGGGCATCCGAACCCTTTTTGTCTTGAATGATGGCCGCCGCCGGTGTCGTCGGGACTGCGGGCAACGGCTCCTCCGGAGTTGACTTGACGCTCGACGAGGACAGCCGCCTACCGTTCACCTTGTGATTCTGCAATGGAAACGAAAAACATAAAATAAATCTGAACCAAAGCGATCTCTATTATTATAGGTGCGCGCAAAAAAGTTGCAAGCCAAACTCACGTGGTGGTAAGTCGGTGATGTGGAGGCGCCCTTGAGCGGGAGGAGCTTGGGTATCTTGTTGGGTGGTGGACTGCCGCTGCCGCTGCTTGGGCTGCTCGTCGTGATGGTGACACCGATTTTTCCGGATTCTTTGCTGAGCACCTCGGCCTTGCGTTTGGTGCCAGCGGGCTCGCGCCTCGGCAGCAGCGGCATGTCCACACTGCTGCTCGAACTGTCAGAGTCGATACTGTAGTTGGAGGCTGAGAGGTCGGCGGTCGGGATTGGGGACTCGCGGCCGTCCAGGGAGCTGGCGACCGTGTCCTCGTCGACGTTCAGGTTGATCGAGCTGATGTTGTTCGTCGTGACCGACGTCTCCGTCGCCGACTCCTCTTGGCTATCCTCGCCGATGCGCTCGTCACCGCCCGGCTCTTCCTCGACCACCAGATTTTTGAGCACCAGCTCCTGGAAAGAAATAGTTTTAGTCACGAATGTCGATTGCTTTTTAAAAGAGGGAGAGACATAAAAGAAAGGGTATGGAAATGAACTTACATAGCGCGTGTCCCTCCTCCTGGGCCTCCTAGACGTGGCGTCGCTGCCTCTTTGACCCTCTTCGTATATTTCGATCAACCGCGAGTCTAAAATGTTTTCTTCCGGCTCCCACGTGTTGTATCTGTAATGACGCAAGCACGATATTTATCTCCCGTTTTATCGAAAGCTCATCGAGATAAGATTCGTTAGGTGTTCTATACTCACTTTTTGCTCCATCCTTTCCATTTGACAAAGTACTCGATTTTTCCCTGTAACCAAAACAAACGATCATGAGTATTGACAATCATACGGAGGAAATTAAAATTTGGTTGAAACAAGGGTTTGTTATTCTACCCACCAAAAGCAAAACTCATCGTCATGTGGATGTGTCAAAAGTACACGTAAAGATACGAATACATGCAAAATGTCATATTAGTAATGGCTCTCGAGCGTACTTACATCAACAGTCCGAACAAGAGACCTACAAGATATAGTCACTACGAAAAAAAGAGAAAATTCAATTGGATATTTCCAACCAATTGAATTGATCATACCGTGTGCCTCTACTCCAGTTGCACTTCATGCTGGTAGATTGTTATTTGCAAGAGATTAGTGATAAGTAATAACAAGCCAGTGAGTGCACCGAGATGCAAATTCATAAAAAAAGCCAAGGAAAAAAACAAAACAGGAAGAAACTTTCATAGTTGAGTGTAGGAAGCTTAAAAAAAAAAAAAAAAAAAAAATCCGCCGGTCAACGCTCCAGACTCCTCACGTGGTTCGAACTTTTTATCTGGATCTCGTCAACCACGACGACGAAGAAGACGAGCCCACAATGGCCTTGGCTGCATAGTCGTAATATAAACGAACGAGACGCCGAGATGAGTCCAAGCTATGGGCTTTTATTGGCCATAACGCGGCAGAGGCCATCCATAAGTACATATACCACCATCACCCACCACAGATTGTAAACACCATAGGGACACACATGAGCATAGGACGAAGATGAGACGAGAGAGAGATACGAGCGGGCGATCTAAAAAGCTATATGTATATATGTGCGTGCGCGTTTGCGGTGCTCGTTATGACGTAAGTGCCTTGTAATTAGATGGATGGATACTTTTATGGAGTGATTATGGACTGTTGCTGTTGAGCAGTTTGGGACTAGTTTTTTTTTTTTTTTTTTTTAGTTCTCCCTTCGTTCACCCCCTGTTTTTTTTTACGGGCACATGACTATGTGTTATCCGATTGTCACGACAATGATTTACAACTTGTAGTAACGATGACGTGCGGTGAAATTGACGTAGGACTTTTGAACGGGAAAAGATAAGATAAGGACGAGGAGTACACGCATATTTGATGTGCCCATGTGCGAGGAGTAGCACGTGGTTATTCGTGGGGTCGTGCGGATATTGTCATGGTTCAAAATGTCGGATAAACGATTCTCTGGTGTAGAATAGCATGGAATTACAAAAAAAAAAATAATAAATAAAATAAAAAAACAATTCTTGAATCAAGTGTCACTTTTAGTTGCTACTCAACTATAAATGAAGTTACGATATCTATTGGAATATCAGTGGCTCTGATTTACGAATGTTGATTAGACCAAAAGTAACGTGACATTTTAAGAGCCCGTTTATAGTAATGTATTTGCTTCACGTTGTCGTATTTCTTTTCATGCACGACGTGAAGCAAAACGTACGACTGTAAATGGGCCTTAATTGTTTCGATCGAAATTGTGACATCAATTTTCCCACCTTTAATTTAATATCACTTTCAAGTTGGTTGAAACTTTTGAACCTACATAGCTCAAGTGAAAAATGTGTGTATCACTCTCGATGTATTGATATTAATCTAATGTGATTTTGTTCCGAACTGAATGGTAACAAAAATGTATAAGATCCGTGAAAACAGATGTATTCATGTCTCCATTTTTTGAGGGCAAAAATAAAAAAAGCAAATGAGATGGTCTTGTAAGAGGCAAAAACGCGATATCCCAATGACACATAGTTTTTTGCGGATTTTTGTTTTTGGATGGAAATCGAGATAAGAAATAATTGCACTTCATTGGATCGTGACTTTTGCAAGAATGGCTTTTCGTCGAGTGATTGCATCATACTTATAGATACCACGTCAAATGTGAGAGAAGAAAGTATCACAACGTATATAGTAACTGTGCATCATACACTCCGTATGCGCTCATAAGGTAGTATTGTGCAATTGCGCCAGAGTAGCTGATGCTGCGCAATAATGAAGCACACACAGAGATGTACGTATGTAGGTATACAGGTACTCATATTATATACATGCACGCAAACGATAAGTAATAAGTGTTATTCTCCGATGCTGTTTTTTTCGATGCAAGGTGGTGAAGCTTTAAATATATACCAAACGCGAGATCCTCCCCCATGCCCATCGCGTCTCTCTCTACCTTTGTATCTCTACTTACGCATTGTTGTGTATTTTATGAAATTCGTCGTCCAAGTAAATAAGCCCAGCGTTCTTTTCGTGATCGACGAAACAAATGACAAGGTATCATTACTTCAAGTGTGCGTCCACTTTTGTTCCACAAGTCGCGTGCTACTTTTTTACGTAACTCGTACATATATCTTACGACCAATGCAGCAACAGTTTGTATACGTAATAATAACGCGGCGCGTAACTTTTCAAGTTTGCCGTTAAATTTTCGTTTGCACCCGTGTAGGTACTCAATATTTTGGTATTTTTCGAAAAAATGTCTTTACGACACACGGACAAGTTGTTGTCAGGTACAACCTACACTAGTATTTTAAGGTACAATAAAAAAGAGAACGAAGCCTCCCTGCCCACACGCTAAACATCCTGTCACATTCGATAGCACGTCCGAACTCATTCGCGCTCGTGTGTATAATATCTGCCTCCTCTTCTTTACCAATGTATACCACGTACACACGTATCTATACACAGAAACATCCGAGCCTCGGAATTCTACACCTCTGGCGTTCCCATTCATGCGACTCGATTCGCCCCACATATCCCGATCTCCATAGCTTGAAAAAAAATGGAAAAAAGGAAGGAAGGACCATCCGAGAGAACACAATGGGAGAAAGAAAGGTGGAGGTATATGTATACATATATACTGCACGCTCGAGCGCGCACTTGAGCGAAGCGAGTTTCTGCGAGAGAGAGGGTAATGTCACAACCGCAAACGGAATCGCAAATGCCCAGGGCGTCGTGCGTGCGTGCCGACACGGTCAATAAAACGACGGCCAGCGTGTAGTCGTCGTCGCCGCGGCCGCTGCTATACTCCTCCGTGTGCGTGTACGGATGGACTTGTCTGAGCGATGCAACCAACCCCGTCGCCCCGACGCGCCTGTGTCATATGCGAGTCGGCTCGTCCGTTGGCCCGAGTCCAAGCGCGGATAGATGCTACTTAGTTCGGCGTCCGATGCTCGGATACCAAGCTTTTCTCCCCGGCAGGGAGTTTGATCGGTGGCGATCACGGGGGTGATGGGGTCGACAGATCGCCATCATTTTGGTCAATTTTACAGAGCTCGAGTGATGAAAGTTCCCAGAACCGCGTACGACACGAAACGCCGGCGTTGGCAATTTTTTTTGTCTCCCGTTGTCGGAAGTTTAGTGGAGGGCAAAAAAAGGGAGGTTGCAGTCGCTTGATGCACCTTTGGAACTAGGTCGCGAGTGTGGCCGATGCTCCCTTTCGAGCACGGGGTTGATGAAATAATTGCGCTTTTTAGCGCCAATGCATGTCGAATTAGCTATCAGATCGAGTTTGATAAATGAATCGAGATGAAATCCTACGGAAAGCAATTACCGGAATTTTCATGAATAACAACCGTAATGATTGTTACACTCGCGCAGCCCATTGTGTACCAAAAAAAAAGTATAAACTTCCGTAAAAAAGGGTCAACAAGTATGATACAGTTTTTCCCGCAATTCAGTCCCGTATATTTTTTTCTTCTTATCTTCTCGAAATGCGCGCCTCTGTAATAATCATCGTTGAGAGAAAGATACTGTCTCCCTGGTGTACTTGCTCCAGCCGCGCTGGCAATTCCCGATTCTTTATCGCGATGACTTTCTACCCGGTGGCTCCCTTCGTGTAACGGTGAAAAAAATTAGGCATTTTTCGCGAGTCCATTAGGAGGTGGTGTTTACGGGCTCAAACAAACTGCCATAAATATTTATTACAACACTTATTATGCGCACTTATACTACGGACTCGGTTTCCGTGCAACCGATCGATCGACGTCTCGTTTATTTTCCAACGCGATTTCCCGGTAAAGCCACGTGGTGCGGCGAAAAACTTCGGGTGCCAAACCTAACTCATCAATCACTCGCCCGTCAGAGCCCCACCACCCGCAAGCACCAGCGACACCCAAGTCGAAGCACAGCCATGGCATTTTGGAAATTGCTCTCCTATCACTCAAACATACAAATAGCAATAACAAAATAATATTTACAACTCTCTCTTTCTCTCGGGGAACTGGGCTATCTCGTATTTTCTTTTTCTGTCCCTCTTACTTTCTCGGCAGAAAATCTGAAAAGCCAGCCCAAAAGTAAGTGTAGGTACGTACGACGACCCTGGCGGCGAAAAAAAAAAAAAAGTAGGAAGAAGAGACAGAACTCCCGAGGGAAATCTACTTCGCTTCCGATCCCTTTTTTTTCACGGAACGCCGTTGACCGTCTTCTTCTCACGGAAAAAAGGAAGGGACGACGCCGACGAGGCGACACATAACACGAGACAGTCAGGCCTCCCGTCTCGGCATCGTTTGAAAATATGTGCCCCGCGATCTTGGGCATCGCACGACGCGGCACGACGTAACCTTACTCCGTTACTCACTACTCTATACTATACCTACGTGCCGGCCAAAACAGGGGAGATAGAAAGGAGGGGGAAAGAGAAGTGCCTAGAGCATCCGTCCTTTAACCTATACACCCATAAAGACCTTCCTTTCCTTTTTCCTTTTCTTTGGCAGTCCTCTCTCCTTTTTTTTTCGGAGGTGTCCCCCCACCCGCTTTTGTTACGACAACGTGTTTACCTCGTTTCTGGTTTCTGGAAATTTTGCTGATTGGTTTCGGATTTATGGGTTAGGAGTTTTTAACATCTGATGGTGGGCATTTCAATTAATAGACATATTTATGAGGTTTATTCAGTAATTCATCAACTGGATTCGAACTGAATTTCGATGCGGTCCAATTTCCATACGAGTGTAGTCAGTTCGGAATAACCCGAGGCGGGAAGAAAATATGATTTTATGACGGTTTCATTTAATATTTTCCCTCTAAGAGATTAAAGTCTTAAAATGGAAGGCAGATAAGATGGATTTTAAAGGAAAGCAAAGTTAGCTTGTTACTTTTTATTACGAGAATGAGAAAGAGATAGCCAAAGATTCCCATCTCTGAATGAAAGCGTGGAAATGGAAATTTTTATGGGATACACTATGTAGGGCAAAGGTTGTTAGACTCCCCGCATTTGGAATATCTTAAAATTTTCACGGAATCTTCCATTACTTTTGAAAACCCTCTATTATGATAATTTTATCAAACAAGTGCTATAGCTAAAATTAAAATTTTACTAATTAATATAGTAGTATGACATTCGTGAAATAGTTATCTTTGACTACATATTTAGTTTGTAAATAAAAATAAACTGACGAATGAAAATTTTAATTTTAATGCGACGTGATATAAAAAGTATTTGAATTAAGGGCATTCAAGTTTGAATCCTCATTATGGATTTGGGTCGTTTATCACTAAAATTTGCAAATATCCTCGATTACGAGTAATTGCAGTAATAAATCGGTTCATTTGCCGTCCTATTTTAGAATATGGAGCTCTCAGGTCTCATTAATAATTCATGTTCATTCGTAACATACCTACAAATTAATAGCTTTAAATGTAACAATATGTTTTTAAATACTAAATTGGGTGCCATAATTACAAAAAACATTAAGGTGAAACAAAAAGTCACAAACATGCTTATACAAATCCTTGGATCCATACGACGAAGTGTAATCAGGCAAACATGAATTTCAAAGATATGACAACAATACTTAAGCCTACCCTCTGGCAAAGACCACAGTGTCCTCTACCCTGCTTCATTGCTGCCAGACTACATTTTCATTTGCCAGAAAGCCCACGAGGGCAAGAGCCTCGATCACATTGTGCATATAAAAGACCGTCTACGCTACATTCTAAAAAAAGAAAACAAGCATACACTTCTTCCCCATCTTCAACTCCCTTCGATACAGATCCTGAAAAAAAAGGGGACGAGCCCAAAAGTGCGTTGCACTCGACGGCGAACAAAAAAAAGGAAAGAGAAGCGAGAGAGAGCTCCACTCGCGTTAACTGCGCTAACAGTACCGCGTCCGTTGATGTACTCTTTAACGAGTACGCCGCAACGAGAGTGTGTATGTAGGGAGTGTATGTTACATAGAGAACAGGAACGCTCTGTCTGTGCATCAAAAAACGAACGTTTAAACAAGAAATGAATGTGTTTTAATGCATTTTTCTCGCTGTCACGATTGGCCATGTATATGTATGACGTATTCAATCGGTTCGTTTAAACCCTCTTTTGGTTCAGTTCGGTCTGGTCGTTTTAGGGACCAAAAAACATTAAAAAACTCTCGTGAACACTTGTTTTTTTTTGTGTTTTTTGGTCCCAGAACCGACCGAACCGAACGGAACCAAACCAAAGGGGGGTTCGAACGAACCTATTATTTCAGCATTATTATGGTCTTGTCTCTTTCAGTAAATAGTGATGGCTCATTTTAAGTCTAAATGAAGTAAAATAATCGTACAGTATGTAATAAATCGACTACTATGTTACAAGTATAAGATCCACTGGAGAATATAGCTTACAGCCATTTAATTAATTTGTGTAAAAATGTGTTACTCGTTGTTCAGTCTAATCGTATACGAAGGTAACAAGTTTTTTCACACCACAGTCACTTTCGGTCGTTTCAACTGCTCACAAATCTCAAAACATCAGGCAGATATTACATGGGTGCATACATACCTATATAACCTTACAATTCACTGTAGACGTATAAAACCAGTTCCAAGCAGTAACTACATTTATGCATGCATAATACACCCAGCAGGAGCAGTACTTGTACAGAATAGTTGTTAGTTAGGCATGCATGTCAACGCACGATGAGAATGAACGAGAAGCGAGAGAAAGATTGTAGGAGGGGCAACGAAGGAAGGGGCGTCGCTCTTGCCTCTCGCTCGCGCCCCTTTCTACCTCATGAGAGCGAGCGAGCGAGCAAGACGGCCTAAAGAGTGTCGAGGAGTGGGAAACCGCAAGCACCGACTGGCATCGCAGATCTTAAGGTGGGAGGGCTGCAAGAGTGTGCGTTTCGTGCGTGACTGGTCGAACCGTGATTGTATGCGTGATGGCGCATGCGCATTGGTCAAGCTCGCGAGTGACGTGCCCGTACGGTGGCGCCGCCCTTGCGACTCCACTGTGTACCAGTTACAAACTTTATTTCTCTCTTTCTCGCTTGTTGCCGCTTGTGAGCAGAAGAGCAAGACAGCATTGTAGATCCCTGTGTATATACTTACAATACCACTGACCAGCGAAGAGTAGTGTTTAACACACCATCATCTCAAGAATGCACACAAATGTATACTTGAGAGCAAATAGAATTGTAAAAACAGAGCTAAGCAGCAGATAAAAAAAGTTAAGATTATTATGTTTATCCCAAGTATTTGAAAGCCAATTACAACGCGCCAATCATCAGCCAATCGTACTTTTTTTTACACATACATGCACTGTTAGTTTAAAGCAAGTACACACTGCAAAATAAGTCTATAGTCAGCTGATGCAAGCGCGCGCGCACGAACGGAAAAAGATTAAAGCCCAAGTTAAAGGGGATCTGACGGAATATTGTATATGGAGAGAAACGTATGCACTTACCCCCTTTTTGCGTTTCTTGGTAATCCTCTCGGCTGCGTAGACACGGTCACCAAGATCCATGGTGCTGGTTGAGTCCTGTTGCTGGTGTTGCTGCTGTCCGTTTGACGTACCAGACGACGTACCGTTTGCCTTGCTGCCACCAGAGAACAGCTTAGCTATGATGCGCCGCTTTATCTGGTTGATGGTCGTGGTGGCGGGAATTGTAGTGGCTTGACCGTTACTGGGGTCAACACTAATGTTACTATTATCGCTATTGTGGCCGTTCGCTGCAGCTGCAGCTGCTGCTGCCGCGGCGGCCGCCTGCTCCGCAAGAAGCTGGACCGACTCCTCGCAGGCCCGCCTCACCTTGATCCGCTCGGAGGAGCGCTGCGCGACGTCGTAGTCGTCGTAGATGCTTGACGTCGACGTCGACGACGACGAGGCCAGCCGTTTCTCGCTGCGTCGTGGCGAAATCGTCGTTGCGGCTTGGGGTTGACTTTGGGGGTGGATAGTGATGGAATTGTTGTTGTTGTTGTCGCTGCTGCTTCTGCTGTTGTTGTTTATCAGTTGTACTTTATTGAACTGCCAACGATAGTAACAAAACACCTGCGTAACTATTACTCCTCCTGCTTGTACGTAAACACTTCCACTCTAAAATGACAATCGGAGCCGAAACTGCCCTTTGTATGTTTTGCCAATTGCCTGACAAAAAGCTCCTTTCACTTTTCAAAGAGATGTTGCTCTCGCTATTTGCACTTGGAAGAAGCAACAGACACTTGACACTTTAATCACAACACCAGTGACGTCTACTTGTTTACACAAACAAAATTATGTAAATACACCACAACAAGACAATATGCAGAACAATCAGCACAAGGGGTATCGGCTGCTATTTCAAACCGACTTTTTCCGGTGGGTTAGTAGCGCGTTGCTGCACACCGGCTAACAGAAACAACTTCGCAGGCGACTGCTCTCGATAACCCATTGGATCCCTTACACCAAAACACAACACTTCTCCTTGCAGTATATTTCTTGTGATAAGTGCAGTACAAGCACAGACTTGTTTAAAAACACTTAACTCTGTCGTGACTTACTGTCACTCACTAATTGATACGCATAATTGAGTTGCAACAGCTTGGTATTTTTCTCAGGGGTACACCACTATAATATATTATCATTATTTTGATCTCTCTCACTTGGGTAACACTGCCTCCTTCTGACTTTACTGGAAAATCCTCTTCGGCTCGTAAACACCAAACATGGCCGTCCCACCAATATGTGACTCTATCTTTCTCTCTCACTCGTCGTTCCGTCTTTTTCTTTCCTCCGGATACGCCTGATTATGGGAAATCAAAGCATAACGTCAACACCTTCTCGAGAAACAACTTCACGGAGATCAACCACGGAAGGTGCACGCACTTTGAGGTTATGACACGACAGGGGTTGGAAGGGAAAAGGGGAGTGCAGGGATGGTGTGTATGTGTGTTAATTTCGGAGCACGGTTGCTGCTGCTCCAAAACAGCTGTCACGCTGACAAGAGTCACATTCTCTGGTTCGAGGCCGACTGAAGGCGCGCGCGCGCTACTGCCGCTCCACCGTAGCCGCCGCCACCGCTACCGCCGTATCCCCACCACCAGCCAACTACTCGCAGTTGTCCTCCTTGCACTCACGGCTAAGGTTTATGTGGGCGCCCCTCGCTCGCGTTCCCCTTGGACTCGTCCGCTTGGAGCGGGTATAAAGCTTAGGGTCGACCGAGCAAGGGGGGAGGGGCAGACTACTGCTTCTCCTGATGCGGCAAGCGCTTGTACAGCAGCGCCACCACACTTTTCTCCTCTCGCTCCTCGACCCGTTGCCTGCCACTACTTTATCACTAAAGATGTGTGAGTGCGGATTCTCGTCGCGAGTTCTGCTGCCCCCGGCCCCGGAGTGTATACATCGTAGCGGCGACGGCTGTTTTCACTATGTATATATACATACACTGTTGGTGTGTACCTATTCGTGTCGACGCAAATGTGTGCGACGAACGACGGAGATGGATGTAGGAGATAGCGCAGGGTTGCCAAGTCTCGGTTTCTCTTTTCTCTGCACCTTTGCGCTTGATCGTGTCGATATAATAGGCACACACACAGCCGTCCTTTTGCTTCCGCTCAACTTGGAAACTCTAAAATGAGTCGACTGCCGGTGTGGCCGGCTATTTACCTGCACTGTTGTCATCACATCTGGTAAGTTCCAGTAAACTGGATCCCCAAAAAGCGATTCAACGAGATGGCAGAGGCCGGCTCGCGGTCTGTTGTAACTGCTATTTACGTATGCGAAATTGGTGTATTCCCCGGTGGCCGCTTGACGTGGCAACGTTGCAGTCCTTAAACTCTCTGATCTGTAACGCGCGCACATGAACGCACCAACACTGACACGCGCAGGCTACTAGCCGACTGTTTGTACACACTCGTGACGATGCACGTATATAATACACACACACACTTGCACCGCACGCGCGACAACAAAACACGAAGAAGCCTCACGGAAAAACAGGCTGGCTGACTGGTGCTGAGTTGCCACTTCCTCGCGCTCGGCGCCTGGCTTCGATCGTTCTGGTAGTGGCTGCTCTATACTTACCTACTTTGCCGCGGTGGCGGTGTATATATATATATATATATATGTATATACATATATCAACGTGTACAAAAACTCGCATCGACTGGCAAGGCCTTCTTTTGCAAGCGTGCAACTCCGTCGGATCCCAAGACGAGAGTGTGTGCCCTCACTCGTGAACAACGGCAAAACCAAAGGAACGGTGGCACCGTCGCACGAAAGATAGAAGGAGAGAGAAAGCAGCCCGTCCTTCGGGGCATTAATACTTGAATAAAAAGCGCGACCAGTTGTCGGATGCCCATTCGCGGGGTTCGAGCGGCTCTGACTCCATTGGCCGACGAGCCGGCTAGCGAACCAATCCCGGCCTAGGACCGCCTTTCCGGCTACCCCCACTGCGCCGCTTTGGGCGTATACATGAAGAATCGGCTTTGGAGCGGCACGACCTCGTCCCCGCGCGCTCCCCTCAGCTTCCTACTCACGCTTCTCTCGATTTCTCATTGCCGCTGAGCTGGGAGAGCAACGAGCCTTGAATCTCCCCGTATACACATATATAGAGGAAAAGAGAGAAAGAAAGTCGAATAGAACGAAAGAAAGAACCAAGGGGTCCTATATGCGTTTTTCCATTATCCCTCGGTTGCATGACACTATCTCTCTCTCTCTCTCTGCGCACCGTTTCTCTTGCCAACTTATAGGTATACCGCGTAACTTTACGTGTCAGTGCAGGTATGTACTTGCACAGTTGCGCAAAAAAGGGGAGATAAAAGTAATTTCGTGGTACGATGCCTGCAATGAGCATGCGCTACCAACCCACGAAGCGAGTTTTGTGTGTGAGTTTTTGTGACCTACACGGATGATAATTGCTGCGACCGTGACAATATCTGGCCACGGGGTTAGGGGAGGTGAGAGGCAAAGGATGAGGATGAGAAGTTACGGTACGCACAAGTTCAACCCCATTCCATCCTCCGGATCCTCTTGTCTCGCGAACGTGCAAATTGATATAAACGAGGTATTTTTCTTCCCCCGACTAAGTACATAAATGCAAGTTTACTTTCGCTCGGGTCATCGGTTCCACAACCGATATCCTTTGGGACGTTGATACGCGACCCACGCGCGAAATTACACGCTTGGTTATGGAATTGGCTCAAGAAACGGCCATACAACAATTCAATTGAAAATTCACCAAAAGAACCTGGTAGTCCAGAGTAGTTGGATCTACGGCACTAGGTGTGCGCGTATAGATTATCTAACAATGAAGATGGGGTAAAGGAAATGCAGGTTGCAGGAAGTTAGTTATTCAAGAGACTGATTTTCACTACTTTAATCAATTAGTCGATAATGTCTGAACTTGAAGGCTTGACAATTTGCCGTAATCGCTTCACATAAGCGTGTTTTTGCATAGGACTCACATGAAGCTTACGAGATTCTGCTAAGACTTGGACGCAAAGGCCGCAATCACATGGACCACGCAATTCACAATACGGAACCACTTAAAACCATGAGAGAGAGAGAGAGAGAGGTGCACGGAAGAGACCTTTCTCTCATTCTCATGGGCTTAAGTGGTTTCGTATTGCAAATTGCATGCTCCATGTGCCTGTACCTTAAATGGTCTTAAGTTAGAAAATGAGAGAAGTACAAAATTTTACGTCTTGTTTATTTGTTCTCTATGTAAATACAGTTGAGCAGTAGCGGAGAAACGGGGTAGTTAAGATGGATGCCAGGATTTATTTAAAATGGTAAATTGCGTGGTTGAACCATATACTGCGTCACTGAACTTGGCGGAATTAGTATTTCGGTAATAAATCTTATCGATCCGAGCTTCATTTATCAACCCTACCGGGAATTAGACCCTGAACTAATCAAACTTGGCTATACCTTTTTAAGCCGAATAAAGAGCCTTTGGTTGCTAAGATGGACTCCGATTCTAAGCCAGGTGTGAGGCTCTATCTGACTGGACGCTCTGAATCTACGGTTTATATAACCGGAAAGTTACCCAGTCTGCCTACCAATTACACAAGGGGACTAGCCAAAAGATAAATTCCGGTAAAATCTTACAATCATTATGGAAAGCTTGTGGGGCTTCACGTTAGCCGTTTACAAGAAGACAGATATACAAACTTCTCCTGTATGGACAGCTTTCTTGCACCTGAGAAATGGGAAAAGTTCATTCAATTAGCTTATTTCCCTTCATCTTTCTTTGAAAATTAGAATCGTACAAAACTATGTGACAACTTGCAAAATCACTGTATTTTATGTAAAATTGTTCGAATGTGGCTCAAAATATCAAGCCATTACTAATGGATTTATAGAAATTGGATAACCTTATGAGTAGATGGTTATGAATTTGTTGTTGTACATATTAGTTTAGCTGGTTAAAGTATACTAATAATCATAGTAAACTATGCGTGATTCGTTGAAATTAAAACCTAAGGATTAACTTTACCGTACAAAACATACTACAGGTTAAAAAATCAGTATACCGTTTTCGAGGTGTACAACTTCTTAATTGCATGCCATTTTAACACGACACCTTAGCGGTGCAAGTATGAACCATCTGGTACATGTCAAAAGAAAAAATTTGCACCTCGTGTAGATTTAATGTAATGCTAGAAAATTGAAAGAATATAACAGTAAACTTTTGCTATTCCTTAACTAAAAAACTGACATTTTAGTGTCCATCGTTATACTGGAGAAGATGCCTAAAATCGGTCGAAACATCGAAACGAATATTACATTGAAGACTGACGACAGGTTATTCGACTTCTACGCAATGGCTCTCAGACAAAACTACTCGTTAAACAATAATCTTGCTTTTATTTTAATTAGAAGTTTCTTTTTTGGTAATTAACTAATCTTATCTCTCAATGATACTCTTATCTTAACATAATCATTCCCGCGTGGAACTCGGCTCATTTTCTTTAACAGCTACTTATTCTAGTATTGCCGTATTAAACAATACAAAACATAACTGGTAAGTTTAAAAACACTTGTAATTATTGGCTTTGATTAAAATAATTGTTATAGATACTTATTTGGTGCAACAATCTCTAAAAAAGGTTTCATCGTTTCACTGATTAGATGGACAATTTATATTACGACTCGAACACATACTGCTACTGGACCACCAAATCATTAATTCAGGTGTTTTCGTAAGTAATACAACGACGCAACTCTCGTAAAAAATTCGAACAATGTTCAACTTACTAGTACTAGAATAATCATCAAAATATCACCGGAATATTCAAGCTTTACTCGCCAGATGTTTTCTTTTTTCATCGAATTTGTTCAAAAATAAGATTAACTTATCATTTCTTTTCTTATAAAATCAAACTCTCGTGTACTCACATTATTCCTACATATTTTGAAAATCACGATTACTTCATAATGCGAAAGGTTTTATATGAAAATCTATGTATTTCCTATGTTAAAAAAATTCAACTTTTATTGCTGTACGGTGATGAAACCAAGTGGACGAAAGTTCTCAACGAATTTGGGCATAGTTTCTGGAACCATGAATATCAAAATATCAGTTTCATAACATTTACAATTAAATTGGTATATCAAAAGGAACCACATTACTTTTCTACCTTGAACGATCGTCAAAATGTCTGTCTATACATCGTCAACGTCGAGCTCGTCCGCATACTTCAAAGACGCATCAAAATTATCATCTTTTATAAGGAGGTATAACGAAAATTGATAATCTCTCTATAACATCAACGATATATTAGGTAAACTGACATATTGGCGTAACTTAACATGTTTACAAAAAGTGAACAATGAAGAGAATAGAAATATTCAATCGGTTAGTGGTTCCCGGTCAAAACTACCGGTTCTTTTCAAATAATTGCTGCAATAACCGGTACACTGGGTAAAAGCAAACGATAACCTGAGATAGTGGTGTGACATTTTACGCTCCTGCAGATATCAGATCATCGATATCCTCGTTAAAAATAATTTTAGCGGGTCGGCACGATAAAGTAAGTTTGCCTTGATTACCATCGTCATGTCATCGCAATTTGAGGGTGTTTGCGAAAAATACAAGTAAAGTTACGGAGGATGGGTGGAGGGTGCTAAACAACGACGGTGCACTTTATTTTTATAGCAATACTACGAACAATTTTTCCAGCGACGCTCAAGTCCATCGAAGACAGTTTAGCACGTATAGAGGTTGGAAACCATAACAGTCTACACATAGGCAATCAAGTGCACGTCGTTACTGTAATACATGACTAATAATCTGTGTGCCTATCAGATGGATATTTTAGTGAAATATTCAAGTTACTATGTGCACTTTTACAAAAGTTTATTTGCATTTTCGGTGACCTTATACAGTTTCTCTGGAAAAATTGTTCGTGGTTCCGCTACAAATATTAAGAACACCATCGCCATTTTAGACTTTCCCTGACACCTCCCTCAAGTTGTTCCAAAAAAGGATTATTAATCTAATTACCGACAAACTATCAATGTAAGTATTGATCCATTGTTTTCTCTTTGCAGGTAACATTGTGACTTTTCAGGAAAAGGGATGAAAACAAACAAAAAACCATTTATTAGACTCAAAAGTAATGACTCTTCCTCGTTCAATTCTAACACAGATAGAACTATATTGTCTTTTTCTTAGCCGCTCTTGCATTCGATCTACAGACAGCGACGAGAACAAACATCGGCGTCTCGGTTTTTGTCCACCTATATATATATGTACAGAAATGAAGATACGTGCCAAGAACAAAGTCATCTACTGCCAAGTTTTGCCGACGCCGCTGCATTTCTCTCTGCAAATGTTTTTTCACCGCGTACGTCTTTGATCCGTTTGTTTTTCACGCGGGATGGATGTGTCCTTAGGCCCAAGTGCAATCGATATAACATGATATCGAAGGGGCGTGGAAAAATAGTATGATTCTATTTCATTTGGATGACAATGTTGTAACACACGTATACGTGTAGCACCGAGTTGTGCGCTTTCAACAGAAACATGAATCACGAGTTTGGCTTATTTATAGCTGTGAGTAGAAAAAAAAAAAAAAAAAAAAAAAAAGTGTCGGGTCTGCATTTGGCGGTCTAATTTTGGGCCATTGCCTCATCGAGTCACACCGAGAACTGCATCATCGAAAATATCATCGGTTATCGGGTGTGCGTTACTAGCGAACAAAAAAAAAACGTCGTCTTCCATCATGTACCAGCAGGGACGCGCATTTATCGCCACGCGGTACTCGTGCATTATTCATCATCCATTCCTCCGCGATTATTATTGCCCCTCTCTCTGCTCGAAACGGCATAAATGCAAAACTCCCGAGTCCATTACGCACTCGCATGTAAAAGAAAAAAAAAAAAAAGGCGAGCGACGCTCTCTTCGTTTTACTCTCACCTACATTCGTGTACACCGTAAGATTGAATCATCGCGAAAACAAAAGGCCGCACTGCAGCGCACGCACGGACTCCCCGGCAATGAATCACGCATACGAGCTTGGCGCGAAATGGTGGCGATAATTTTCCTATCCATAAATTCGAACGCGCGCCAGTCACGTCGCATATGTTTTAATTACTCGTTGCGTTAAGCGACAAGAGCTGGATATACATGCAAATTTGTCATTGTTATTGCCTTGCGACGATCTTGAGCGCGAGGCGTGCATGGGGCGCGCATAGCTTCGGGGACAAAGCTTTTTTTTTTTTTTTTTTCTTGCCTTCAATGATGCATTATATTATGAGCGCGTGCGTTGCCATTGGCGACAAGAAAATGCGACGGTGAATTTTTAATGAGATCGTGCCAGTCGGCGCGATGTGTGTGTAAATCGCGATCGCGTTCATTTTCTACTCGACGAAACGTGGACCAATTTTTACGAGTGGAGACGCGTAGGAAAAAAAATGTCCAATACGACTTACAAAATAAGAAATCAGAATGTCACAACGGCAGATATCGGTCCCCTTGCACCTTCCGCCCGTACGATTCAACGTAATTGTATCATTTACATAGAGAGAGTAGGTATAAAGTTTACCGCACGGAAATCACTACCTGTAAGTACGTGCGCGCGTACGCGTATATATCGTAATTACCGTTAATATTAGAAAGTCGACCGTGAACGCGAGAGCCATTTACGTGTTACTTGCAGGTATCGGATGTGTTTTTTCTTTGTTTTTTCTTTGAAAGATCGAATCTGCGCGAGAATTACCGGATTTCACGTGTTGCGTTTCGAGGTACCGATATCAAGCGCGTTTTCCTTGCAAATTAGGACACTCGTGACTCGTTTCGAGAATTAATTATCCTTCCGCTGATGCAGTTGGCTCTTTGTAATCGCGACACGTTTTTCACACCCATCGCTCCACTATCTTTGGACGTTAACAAAAACACAAAAAAGAAAAAAAGAAAAATGAATCCATCGCAATTATTCAAGTTGTCACCGACGACGACTCATCGTGTGGTAATGGACGAATCGCTCGCGAATGGCAAGCGAACGCGTTAACAAAGTTATCGAAATATTATCAGCCGTACAACCACGCGGCGTTTGCGAGAAATAATTTACAAAAACGATAAAATACCGACAGCCGAATGCAATGCGGGCACGTATACGTATAGATAAAAAATAGACTTATTCATTTCTAACCGCCAATTTTTTTTTATGCAGCGCTAATAATGTGCGATTATATATATATCCCTGAGGCTGATTTACTCCAAAAAAACCTTTGTCTACATTGTTCCCGAGTCGGAAAACCATTGCGGTACCGAAACGTCGACGCGAGTTTTCTCGATATCGCTACGATTTTCACGTATTCCCCGTAAATGGTCACGACAAACCATACCTGAGTACCACAGTTGGCTGTCACCTACATACCGATCGACCCATTCACACCACGTCTGGACAATCCTCGCGGAGTCCAAACTATATGCACGACCTACCCTCCCAAATAATCATGGCCAGACACTAGAGATCCACGATGATGGGCGAGCAGTACCAAAATGGAAACAAAGAAACCTGCAACTCTGCAAACGAGCACAACGGGGTTGTTTTTTTTTTTTTTTTTGTCTCCGGTAGAGCGTGAAAATCGCGCCTCCCCCGTGCGTAGGCCCGACGCGTCCAAGCCGGCCCAATGTGCCAAGGGGACACACCATCATCCCCTCCTACATTTATACACTCACGCAAAAACCCAACGGGGCACGCACACATACAGCCCATATGAAAGTTGGCTCGCGTGCGCGTCCGAATCCACACACCACGGACTTTGGTGGCGGCGCAGCTTACCACGTAGGATACATGTATGGGTATACAGCAATAAGTAACACACGGGGGATCGAGCAACGAGTCAGGAGGCGAGGAACCCACACACGGTACAAGGTATAACACAATCGAGCCGGGCGGCTACATGGCTCGTGTGTATAGGGGCGCGGGGTGTGGGGGAGGGGTGAACGGCAGATAGAGGCAGGGGACCGGCTCTCTCTTTCTCCACGGCATCGGCACCAAAGAGCGTCCATCGCTCTCTCGTTTCCCGGGACATATGGCAACGTTGTACATTGTATATAGCTGCCGTTGCCGCTGACGCTCTCTGGCTGTTGCTGCTATGTAATACTATATACACCCCGAGAGAGAGAGAATAAGGCACACACACAGGGCGTGGCACCATCAACCTAACCATCTCTCTCTCTCTCTCTCTCTCTTTCTTTCGGTATATACACACACCATGTCGTGTTTCATCTAGAGGAGCAATAGTGCGCAACAGCAGCTTTCGCTTCACTCCTCGTTTCTTTGATTTATTTTTTGTTTCATCCCTCTCCCCCACCCTTTGATTCACTTAACTGGTGGTTGCATTACGTACGTTGAGTCTCGAAATTACGCGGGGCATCAACGACCTGCAGGTATTGTACTTTCTTCCCTTAGGGGCCTCGTATCCTTGGCACAAACAAACAAACAAAGCATCAATCAGTCCCTCCCTCCCATTATCAGTGCTAATCGCTCGAGTCCTCTGTTATTGTTTTGCCAACCCTGCAGATATTCCGTTGTTTCTACACCTTTTCTTTTTCCTCACAAGTAGGTATGGGATACGCAAGCAGCTAGGCTTGGCTCTGTTGGGCTCGACACGCCCTTCGCAAACAGGACCAAAGGACGGGGACCCTTGGCTGACGTAAGTCCTGTCACGTTGAGCGCGGGTGCACCCGCCGGCCCCTGGATGGGTTTTCCAGAGAAATGGAGGCAAGGGTCGTCGCACTTATTGCGCCTATAAATCCAGTTGTGTTTGGAAAAGTATACGGGAGTGTTTTTTTGGCCGAGGCCACGCTGCTTGTATACCTGCCCTAGCTCTCTTTGTCACGTGTACGAGGTATACACCCGCGTAGGATTAGCACGTCGAGGTAGCGCCGGTCACAACACCATGGGTACACATAATAATGCGCGCAGGCGGATTAGCTCCTTGGAGGGGAGCTCCTAATGGATTGACTGTAAATTTTTACCGTTCGCCGGAGAGCTGCAGGTTCACAGCCGGAGAAAGCGCTCGGGAGCCCCTTGTTTTCTAGCTCTTTTTATATTGCTCTCGGAGCAAAAAAAAAAAAAAAAAAAACAACAACAAATCGTATATTATTCATCCCTCGTCTTTTTACACGGTACGTTTGAAAGGCTACGTCGAAAAAGTGCTTTGTTTTTTCGCAAAGTACAGTTAACTGGGTCGTTCCAACGATCGATCAGTTTTTGCGGAGACTCGTATACGCCACATCACCTCGTATTTTCCGTTACGCGCAGCAAAAGAAAAATAAGAAAAAAAACACTCCACAATCGTACGTTAGCCCGCGAACAGCTCACACAAGATACGTGTACGTACAAACGGCGCGACGATGCGAGATATCTATAAATAAAATTCGCGAGCGCGAGAGGCGCAAAACACAGCGGTGCAGCCAAGAGAGAGAGAGAGATAACGCGAGCTCCATGTCCGTGGATTTTGTGTTGCGTAACGCGCAGTCGAGAGACATAATTGCCACTGGCGCTGCACGAACCCCACGCATCTTATGGACAGAAATTAGCGCGGAGAACCCATATGCGTTAAAACACGCGTAGCAGTGGACCAAACGGAGGATGTGAATAAAAACGAGGCTCGGAATGCTCTTATCCGCAAAAAACCGAGACGTTGTGCTCGAGCCGAAAAACAAGTCAGTTGCGCGCGAGCTGTCGCGATAGTAGAGAGCCCATCGGCTCGTTCGCATGAATAATAAAAAATATACGTGCACGAGGTGTAGCCGGAGAGTTCTCGGGATATTCGCAGCGGAGTTACGTAAAAGCGCCGGTCGGCCAAGCCATCGGGAACTCTGCACGCGAGGCCGTTCTCCCTGCCCGCGCCTGCGCGTTGGCGCGTCACTCGGGCTCGGCAAAAATCACGTTGTTGTATCTCGCGATCGGTAGTGGGTGGAGGGATGCGGTTTTTTCCATCGGGTCGTAGACAATTTGTCATGGATTTTGGTGGTGGTTTCGCGTCGCTAAGTTCATTTGGAGCCGAGTTACAGAGGTTTTTAGGTTGGGCCATTTGAGGCAGTGCTGCAAGAGCGGCAAGGCGTCGCTCACTGGGGATTTCTCGTTGGGGCAAAAAATCACTTAAAAATGTGTTTTGTACCTGATTAAATGATAATACATTTACAATATAAAGTACTACGAATAATTTTAATCGTGAATAATGTTGTACTTACCACGCTGAATGATGATGATAATATATACATATATACATTATAGAATAATATTGGTTCATTGAGCAATGCATGTAGATATAAATATATGTGAATGATATTACAATGTTATAAAATAGATTAATTAACTAATATATGTGCATGCACTTTAATAATAAGTATGATGGAAGGAACCCAAGGAGGATTCTTTAGAGGGCGTTTGGTGGACTCATCATAATGAACGGCGATGCTTTCATCAGCTATCGATCTTTCGATTTCTCAATAAAAAACGCGAATAGACCCCATGGCGGAACATATTTTTTTTTTTCCCCGCGTAGCCCGAGCATCTCCGATTCCAAGCTATCTACACCTTGGCGTTTCGTGAAGCGTCAACGAAAAATGCTGACGGGGTCCCATCAACACCCGTTGGCAAAAAACATTCGCGACGCGCCAGCTGAGATGTAAAAACTTCATTCGCGCGGCTATACTCCACGTGCAATTTTGTCCCGATTTCTCGGAACTTGGCAAGTGCGGGTTCACGTTTCGCACGGCTCCTATATACGTACAAAAGTATAGCTGCGAAGACAAAAAAAAAACGCGCAACGTCGCAATAAACGCCGATACCCCCTCCCTCCCTCCCTCAAACACGCGTCCCGAGGTTGTATAGGTATAACTTACAGATCAAAGAAAAGTGCAGCCAAATCGCTTCAATCTGTGTAAAAGTAACAATATGGCATGTCCCCCGATAGGTTGCAGGGAGGCACTCTAACGAGAAGGAGAGAGAAAAAGGCGAGTGGCAAAGCGCGCACAAAATGGCATCTCGGGCCGGGCCATCGTTAAGTCTCTCTCTCTCTCTCTCTCTCTTTCTCTCTTCATATGTATACACGCATATACGCATCGTTAAAAGAGCAGCCCCCTTCCCTTCTTTCCACCTCCTTTGGCGTCCCCCACATTCACATGCAGGGTGTGCTTTTCTCGCGCATAATTCAAACGCACGCTGATATCCGCGACGTATCGTCATCATCTTTGACCCAGCGGAGGAACGAGAGAATAAAAAAGCTCTCGCGATTTTTGCCGATCCTACACCCACGGGCTCCTCTTCGTACTTATTTCCGCACGCCTTCGCTCCCCGATTCAGGACGCGAATGTACCAGGGTTCCAAACCACAGTCCAAAGAGAAAGAGAGACGATGGGCAAACGAGAAAGCGCGGCGCACCGGTCGTTGGGCTGCAGATTTTCTGTGCGCAACACATTGCACGAGCGCGCGCGCACGCGGCGTGTGGCCCGGCATGTATCGACTCTGGGCTTATGAAGGATTATAGCGTCGGGATTCATCGGAGCTTTTGCACCCCGCGCCAATGCTTTTTGTTTCTCTGTTTGTTTAGCGAAGATTTACCATACGTGACAAGAGCTCGCAAAGGACAATTTTGGGGACGAATCGTATGGGCGGTTTTTAATCTCACTGGGCCGATGTTGCACACGATTTACCAGCAGGACGTAAATGTAAAACATTTCGCAGCAGCTCCGCGTACAAACATCTCAACTTTCACTTGAATTTTATAAATACACCAATGGGAATACTTATTGCATCCGATTGGAGTGGTTTACTTGAGACAGTTTCCCCGTGTTTCTCTATTGTTATGTATCCGGTATTACTAATTCAGGAGTTGTATCTTGTAGATTTTGCTAAGGATATCTAATTAGAATGTATCATACAGATTCATCGTTTTTTTTTTTTTTGTACAGCTAATTACTGAGTTTCCAAAATCGTATCACGTAAAATTTTGATTGATATGCCGGATAATGCGATGGTTTACGTGAGTATTTAACCTCGTAATCTTGATTTGAGAAAAAACTAATTCCTTTATAAGGAAAAAAAAAAAAAAAATTAAGTTCGAAGTGATGGAAAAAAAAATGTTCTACACTACACGGCTCCCCGACTACTTATATTATGGTACGTATATACAGTCATTCAGTAATTGTGATGAAAATTACCAATTCTCATTAGTTCGGGATTCATTTTAAACATAACTCTGTCACCGAAATACTAAGATTCGAAACAACCTCATTCTTGATTCTAAGCCAATTTCGATACCATTTTGGCTATTAAACTTAGCGAATTGTATTGTACTCCTTAATTGTACACACAATTTATTACGTGTTGTTACTGATCACTTCAGTTGTGCAAAAGACTCGATCAATACATACAAAAATGTTACTTATTACATTTCTTTTTACTTAGCAAATTCACTTTTTATGTAACCTTATGACTGTGTCGGCACTTGTCACATCTTTTCTAAAGTACAACATTAATATTAATTCACTGTTTCATCGCTGCATTTATTAGCAGTTGATTTGCAATTGGTTTCCTTCCATAAATAGTTGAAAATCAAAGAAACAACTTCGATGTAATCATGGAAATATGAACAGGTTTTCGTAATTTGATGAAATTAAATGCTTATTCAACAATTAGATACAATACTTCTTTTAAATTCTCTTCAATATTTTGCATATTGTTGTGAAAAAAAATTTTATGCGCATTATAAAGTTAGGTGCAGAAAAAGACACTTAAACGTAGATCGTTAAACATTCTTGAATATATACCTCTCAACGAAGATTGATTGACCTTAAACAAGCGTTTTGTGATACTCTATATTTATATTGTGATGCTTCAGGTGGTTTGTTTTCGTATGTTTACGTTTAGCTGTATCTATCACATGGCTATAAAAAAATATTTTGTAAGCGCGACGGACTATTTATTTGATTTTACTGTACCTATCACCTTGGTTTTATGATGTTATTACGCTAAATGTAGATATTTTAATTCATGCGCTGATTGCTCTAACGGGTTCAATTGAGATGCTCTTGATACAAAGCTTGCTTGTTCCAAAGTATATGAAAATTAAATATTTCAAATCGATAATATTGATTATACTGCTAATTTTGTACCTTAATCGTATATACATAAGTTCCGTAACACTGCGCTCAAGATAAGTAATGCAAGTCGTCCCATTGCACATCCATCCGAATATCAAGCCTATCGCGTGCCCTTTTATGGTCTATCATTGACTTTTTTCTAGGCATCCAAGTAGTAGTGTAAAGGAATTTACCTCAGCAGCTATTTTTATAAATTTTCAAACACTTTCAAGTGACTTACAAAAACGACTTACTTCAAAATCAGTCATATTCTCATTGGGCGCCAGATAGGCTTTTCCATGGCGTGCACATCCTTTGTCCAACGAACCCATGATATACTATACGTACAAAAAATCCTTCTTCGAAAGAGTCTCTTCTAGCTCTACAGCGGTGGTACAGCGTGCAAGCGATGGCCTATCAGTAACTGTTTAGGATTTAAGTTTCGCAGGCTTCGCTCGTTACTACATACTACCGGGGGTCCCCATGGAGTGCTTTTTTTTTTTTTGTCTTTTATAGATGAGCCGAGATAGTAGCACCGACTGCCGTCCATACCAGGCTAGATCTTGCTCTCGCGATCGGGGATGCTCGGAACTGCTGGCTGAGCCCGTTGTGGTGTGGTGGCAAAAAGGCAAGTACAGAGGCACCATTAGCATGCCGATCTATTTATTTATGCGGGATGCCATTTCAAATTTGCAAGTGTATTGCATTGCGTGATTCAAGACGATGGATTCTCTGGAATATAATGGATTGTATAGGTTCTGGTTTTTCTCGGATGTGAGAGACGAGTGACAATTGTTGATTTGCTTTTTTTGAAGAAGGTAAGGTACGACAAAATGTACGGTGAATTGCCGAAGAACTAACTTTTACTTAGGGGTAATTTTTCATGAATTACCGAGTGAAATGGTATAGTTTCCTGACGTAAAAAAGATACCTGATGTAACCAAACTAACTTATACGTATGGACCAAATGTAACGGAATTCCGCAAGAAAAGAAAACATCTGTAGCGTTATTTTTATTTCAAAACCAAGGTGGAATTAAAATACCGTGTTAATATAGCAAATTCGCACTCGCATTCGCAATTGGTCCAGTGATATCACGGTGCATAATCATTTCCACAGTCTGCTGGATTCAGGTCACTTTGAAGCATCAGTATTTTCTCCCGTTATAAGATATTGAATTACGCTGAAAACTGATAAGTAGTGACAAGATACGTGAGTATAAGCTCAATCCACAAACTGACCAATAATGTACAAGTTCACCATTATCTGAACTACTTAAAAACACCTGAACTCTCACATAATAATAAATTTGTTATGGGTATTCTTTGACACTTTGTTTTAATAAAATGGTTGGCCCATCATAATCTGGCATCGGTGAGACTATAGTTACGAATATAAAAACTTTCTGTTCCGTAGCAAATTACACACCACTTCAATCTTCGAAGCTGAACTGTTAAATAATTACAACAAACAGGTGTGCCTAAATATAATTGGGACATTTCTCAATTGTTTTTCTGTCCAGTCGTTTTGATGTTTACGTGTCTCTAAAACAATTCTGGTTTCGGAACGATTGACACCTTCAACTACGAAACCTATACGATCTACCAATTGAAGTACCCGTACGCCACCAGACTTGGTAAATAAATAAAAAAAAAAAAATATTTTTCAAAAGACTGCAAATCGTCTTAACGTATCCACACACACGCCCGTCCGTGCGTCAATTATTAATTCAACGCGGGCGCAAAGCCACTGGTGCTGCTGTACTGCACGTGTGCACAACCCGTACACCTTCACATGGTACATACGTATACACCGCATAAACCCGCAAAGCACAGAGCAGAGTCTCGCCTCTCACGGCAAGCCAGACGTATACGTGTATACATATATGTACGCCCTCATACAACCATACACGTATGGACAGTCACCTTCCGCCGCACCGCGTATATACTTAATCCCACCTCCTCCTCCTCTCTCTCTCGCCCTCACGCGATCTACCACACTTTTGCTGCTACGTACAACACTCGCACACGCGAAAAACGACAACCAGGCAGCCAAGCTCTCGTGCATTATGCCCCGCAGGTAGAGCGCATTATGCGACCGTATACCATTTCATACGAAGGTATATATATATATATATATATATATATACACCTTGCAGTGGCACTGCAAATGTGTGTATATTTTGACGTAAGTATCCGAAAAATCATGAATCAGAGGAAACTAATAACTAAAAATACTTAGTACAATATCCCTTAGAAATCAAGTACTCGAAGACGACAATAAGTTATTGCGCGAGTGTAAAATGACGGTGGTAATCACACGAGTGTATAGAGGAAAGTATTAAGTACGAGCTGGAATGAGAAGGAAATCTTGATGCACAACTGCCTGGATTTTAAAAAAATGGCCATGCCCTGAGGGTACCTCGTTGTTTTTAGCTTGACCCGAGACTAGCCTTTATTTTCCTTTTGGAGAAAAATACGTTCAGGAGATTGATCATGTGAATAATTTAGGATTAGTCTCTTGCCATACTGAGATTCGTATTTTTCGTATACAACTTTACTTATCAGAATAGAGTTAAAATGAAAGCTCGAGAGATCATCAAAAACACTAAAAATAAGCTTGAATTTGAACATGACATTACAGAATGTAGTGTCATTTTAAAACCAATAATCCAACTGACATCAGTTAAAGTAGCGAGAAACAAGCGTTTATTATTGTTATATTATCGTCCATGAAAAATCATTACATTTCTGGATAAAACGTCAATGGTCCGTAATTTTTCTCTAAATCGCCTGTTTTTAAAACTTCATTTGTCGTCATAATACATCGAAGCTTGTCTCGAGCGTTTTTCATTACTATTACAGCGTATCGGTAAATTCACTTCAAAACGTGTTACAACAAATTCCGAGCCAAATGATCTTCGGAAAAACATTTCTTTCGAAGGGTTTTTTTTTGCCGATCGCCAGTAGAAAACCATCACGTCTTTTACCAAAACTTCAGCGACCCGTAACTTTTAACCAACATATTTGACTTATTTACGATGACTTTGGAATAAGTGCGATAACAAATTTTCAGGGCACTCGCTACGTGGTCGGCTCTCGTTTCCTCCACCCATAACATGGAATTTTCTCTCACTTTATCCAAACAAAGTACGTATCCTCCGACTGTACCAGATTCCTCGAGCGTCCCCGGCACTTACAGCACGAGTCATTAAGCATCGGCTACTCGGTACAGGTAACTCTTCGACCGAGCCTTTTTCCCCGACAATATTCCACGGGGTAAGCTAAGCCGACGACAACGACCACCCAGAGACCACGGGACTTCCCAAGTCCCGGGCAGACGTATACCTGCACGGGTATACCGCTCTCAAAAACTTTACAGCTTCCCCTCGTACACTCGCAATTTTTCGCAGATCCCGACATGTACACCCACGCGCGTCTGTATACACGAGCAGCTCCTCTCCTCCAGCTCTCGCGGACGACGTATATATATATATATATATATACGTACTCCTTTAGCCGATGTTTCATATAGCTATTCTCTCGCGCGCGCACAGATAAACGCGCACAACCGTGATCTCGGCGTATATGTGTATTACTTTATACACAGTCGTACAGCTCGGCTGCACGGGGCTCCGTTATCGAGCGCCTGTTATCGCCACCGCGCTTGCCTATACATACATATACATACACACCGGCTACTCCTACCGTCCTTGTCTCTCTCTCTCCACCCTCTCTATTCGCTCGCTCGCTCCTTCCGTCTCTTCGTGTATATATTATTATTCCTCTGCACACAATGCGGGCACAAATATATATACGTATAATATTATATACACGTATAGGCGTTTACGCGAGTGTCTCTGGTTGCGGTATATTTAACACGCGTGCAGTGGAGAAATAAAGGTCGCGCGACGTGGACACTCTCATACATATGCGCTTCTCCCACACAAAACTTGTACGTGTATATGTATGTGTATACAGTTCGCGTTACAATTACTGCACCAGCACCTATATTATACCATAACATAATATATCGTGTATTATGTACGTACATGTAACGGAGGACGACCGCTGCGCTAATTGTTCATTATATTCTGCGATGTATGGCTGCATCGGTGGCGACGGCGTCAGCGTCGCTCGATGTCATTATATTATTCTTTCAAAAGTGCAACCACAGCCCGCACACCCGATCGTGCGGGGGGTGTACACGTGCGTATATACGTGTACCTTGTAATATGGATTATTCATTGCCACTGTAGCACGTATACACAGAGGCGCGGGACTTTTAATTGCCATCAGGGAACGAGCGGGGGGTACTCATATATCTACATAGGGGCAGCGCCGTGTGTTGTAACGTAATATGTATAATATATTATGCTATGCACCGGTGAAATTGATTTTTTAGCAGCTATACGAGGTGCATAATATTATTATGTTGAATGCACCTGTAGGCATGGATGTACACGTGTACTTACGACTCTATTTTTTTTTTTTTTTTTCGGGAATTCCGGCGTATAGAGATTCATTCATACGTGTGTACTCCAACAGCAAGAGACCGAGCGCGAGAGGAAAGAGCAGCGTCACTCGGGCTACGATAAGGTTCGAACTATACATATGTTGGATGTGTATACAAAAAAACAAAAAAGTCACGGAAAAGAAGAGGGAGGGAGAAAGAACGAGAGATAAGGCACGAGTGATGGGGACCTTTTTTTGTCGCGCGGAGAGTGGAGAAAAGGAAAAACGAAGAAAATAACAGCGGTGTCAACGTGTCATTAGGGCCTTTTTAAGTATTAACGTAAAAAACGTCGCTGAGGGTCTGTCATAAGTGTAGAGGGGCTGTAATTTTTTTTTTTTTTTTTTTTTTTTTATCAAAGTAACATTCCGGGGCATGGATAAACACAATACACAACAAATACAAGGTAATTACAGTAGCGTTTGGAATATCAAATAAATTAAAAAAATAAATTGAAATAAGCCACAAAAGGACAAGTTATATACGGCAACCAAAGATCCACTGTATACACTAGATTTTAATTAACCTGATTAACCTTTTTCATTCGCACGAGTCGCGGCTTGCATACACCTATACTCGTCCGTATAGAACTTGTCATAGATATAATACATAGTGGTAGCCGTACATATAGTAGCGGTTTACGTGTCTGGGGTATATAGGTACATACAGTCTGTGTTTGTATAGACTTTGTTTTGGCCTCTTATTTCGTTTGGAAAGTAAGTAAGTAAGTAAGTAGCAGAAACTCCGACGTGAAAGCAAGTCAATTAAATGGTTATAAATTACCAGGATGTAAGTATGTATATGTAAACGGCAAACGCAAGAGAGAGAGAGAGAGACTGGCTGCAGCAAGCTGACTACTCTATAACATTCCTGAGAGTAAAGAGAAATGCGGTGCGCTGAAGTCAAATTTATTATGTTAAAGTTTTTATTAAGAAAGTAACCGCGCACCGGCTGTACTGGGTGAGGTTCTTTCTTTTTTTTTTTTTTTTTTTTTTTTTTTCCAATTCACGACACCGCGGTTGGTCGTGGACTGTACGGATCTTCATGAGTACAGAAACTACAATTGCGCGGATTTTCTCATGAATACAGTGATGCGCGTCGGTATAACTGTGCATTACGCACGTGCGACACCGAGAAATGCAACGAGACTTCTCATCTCGTCTCGAAATTTTTCGGTCTCTGTTTCGAAATGTTTTTAAAAGTCTCGTCTCGTCTCGGTCTCATCTCGTAGTCTCAAAAAAATAAACATACGTAGTCTTTTTAACCCTTGTCTTAGTCGTAAGAGCTTTTACGCATTCAGCACACATATGCGTGACGAAAATGTATACTTTTTAGCAGGTCGACAGCTTCGTAAACAAAAATTTCGAAATTTTCGGGACTACAAAAAAGTCTCGAGGGTCTCTTCTTCGAGACCTTCTTCGACTCCCGAAAGTCTCGACGGTTTCGAATATTTTCCGAGGGGCTGCACACTCTGAAGTTTTTTGGAGACTTCTCAAGTCTTTGAAAGACTTATAACGTCTTTTTTAGTGACTAAACTACGTACACTCTTGAAGTCCCAGTAAACAGTCTCAAGTCTTTTGGAGACTTCTGAAATCTTTGAAAGACATAGAACGACTCATGCAGTCTTTTTTAATGACTTCAAGAGTGCGCAGCCCCTCGATATTTTCCTCGAGACTTCCGAGAGTCTCGAAGGTCTCGGTATTTTTTCATCGAGACTATCTCGTCTCGTCTCGAATCCCACAAGCCTAAAGTGCTCCCACACCATCCAGAATAGTTGACAAATGTTAAAATCCCCCAGCGCAGACATAATCTGGAGTGCTTGGTCCCACATACATCACGTCCGGCAAATAAGTCCCACAGCTCAAAATTGCCGTCCCGAGTCCCCGTTTTCTGGCTGGTAATTACAATACACGTTTCGCATCCCCATAAATAATAAGCATTACCTATCGTCATATAGTACGTGATGCGTGTGCGGCAGCGAACAGCAGAAGAAGAATAAGGAGCACCTCCACTCCGCTCTCTGCCCACCGCCGTGTGTAATATACCTCACACTGCAACACACCAGCTACAGCAACCGTATGTATATATTATATGTACGCCCATACACGTTCAACAGAAGACCCCGTCCGTCCGTCCGTCCGTCCGCTCGTTCAGGTTTTCAAGCGTGCACAATTACGTGGGGAGCTCGAGAGGAACGTGGAAGCTTCGGGAATACCTCGCTCTCGCTGGAGAAACCGAGCCTCGCGTGTACGTATATAGATGTATGTATATATATGGGCCCTTCTTCTTTCGAGGCGAAATCGCTCGGGCCCCCCTCCGCCCCACCCTAAAAACGGGCCCGCTCGCCTTACCTTTTGTATGGTATACACACCACACACGCACCATGCCGCGAGTGTGTTGTATCGGTAGCAGCAGCGGCAGAGCCTCTCTCTCTCTCTCTCTCTCTCTTTCCCTTTTTGGCTCCGGTGTGTTTTTCGGGGACCGACAGCAGTGCCCCACGACCATTTTGTAGCGGGCCCCTCTCCCTCGGCTCGAAAAACCCGTCCCGGTCTCCGATGCACGCGCGTTCAGACCAACAACACGCGGCTGCGACTCCTCGACCGATACACACACACACACACACACACACACGCGCACACCCATTGTACACGCACATAATATGCACGCGCGCGCACCCGGTTGTTCGCTTGCTCTATCGCCCCCTTGCTGTTGTGCTCCTTGGGGCCGAGCGCCGTATCGTATTATTAATAGGTACGATGTAAGGTACGACCCGCTGCGTGCAATCTACAGCCAAAAGGGGGCCGTTTTCTTTTGGGTATACGGGATTGCTTAGCCCGAGGGCCGATGCTCGCTCGGGAAGTATAAGTGGAAAGTCGTCGGTTGTACGTTTCGCTTCTTTTTTTTTTTTTTTTTTTTTTTTTCCTACCCTGTACGCAGTTTATCGCCTTGATGCGATTGGGAGGAGGAGAGGGTCACATGTATTGTACATGTACATTTATGCGCATAAGGGACAATTTGCGTTGACACTTACCTTGGAAACCTTGGCGAGCCTTGGAATCTGTACCGGGAACTCGTGGATGTATACGTACCTGAAAGAAAATAGCTTCGTTAGTCGATCGAACGAGCTAACATTTTTTGGTTTGAGAGAGGGTGGACATACGTGTGGCTCTATTTTTTTTTTTTTTTTTTTTTTTTTCCTATTGCAACAATCGGAAAGTTGGATCTGTTGAATAGTTGAGATAGGAAATCGTCGTGTTTTACAAAAATCAAAAAATTTCAGGGGTTCTTGCTGTATAAAAATCACGCGTCATTACTCTTCTTTGGAATCCATAAAAGGGCGAATAATCGTGCAGAGCCCACAATATTGTGGAAACGGGTGGTTCAATTGTCACCGAAATCCACCCCAGAGTCCCGCGAGTTTATCCGCTAACCGCTTGTCCATCTCGAAAAATCCCGTCAATGACAGTAACACAGCCGCGTATCTCGGTTCCCTGAATATATTGTATACCCACCACGTTTACGATGAGCCACAAAATGAAAGACACGCTCCGGCTGGCGTGTATTGATTTTCCCGGCGGCGCTGGCCGCGCTCTTGTTTTTCATTATTTATATATATACCTGCCGTTCGATGGGAAACCCCTCCCGTGAAGGTCGGGCCAACTTGAAATTTTCCTTCTGTTGTGAATAAAATAGCCCTTGTTTTATATTAACGATGCTATTCGAGGAAACGCTGTAGGGCTAGGTTTGCCGCGACGCGCTCGACGCTTCCTCGGTTTTTCGCTGTTTGAACACCACGTGTTGGACGATTGGGCGAAATTTTCCGGAAAATCGAATCTGCGAACTATCGGTGTTCTTCCATGGGGGTTTGTTGATCTGTGGTGCAAAAAATTGCTGCCGAAAAAGGAGACTTACGCGAGAGTGGGACGCGCGGTCTGTACGGATTACGCGCTTCGGACATGGAAATGTTGGATTCGGACGGGTCGTTGACAAATGTCGATTGGACATGTTGCTTGTTAACACTTTAAAAGTATTTTCCAAAACTACCGATTGTTTGTAAGATACCAATGAGGACAATACGCTTCGGAATTCGGTAAAGTTTCCTCACGCCGTGTCAATTATCGATAGCGTTATCACTCGTTTGACCGGTAACTAATGACCACCGGGGAAATTTTTTTTACCCAACAGCAATGTCGAGGTGTCACGGGTCTTCTTTGTCAAGCTGTTTTACCAAGATGCAAATAGCGAGTTGATAAACGACGATTTTCCAATCACCAAGTCGGAAACTTATCTCATAGTAACTTCGTTTTTTGCTAATTTGGAACAGTTATTTTTATAAAATTTCTATTTTTTTTGCGTGAGTTTTTTCCTCATGCCCACTGGAAGGCTACCGAAGACGTTTATTTAATTTTGACGTGCAATTAATCGTCAAAGCACCAGATTTCGGTATACGCTACGCGCCAAGCGGCCCGGCATTTTTCAAGTTTCAGCTCACCCGTGGCTTTAATTTACGTCAGAACAAGAGGATTTTTGTGAAGTTTGTGTAAAAAGGGTTAGGCAAGTCTTCGGAACAACTTTAACGATTAGCACAACGAAAGGGCTTATAAATATAACAGGTCAAAGAAGTAGGTAATGCGGATGGGTTTTATACTGTACAGTTTAGAGACTCGCAACTAGTTTTTTTACCAAACAAATGCCATCATGAGTTACGTGAATTCGTTTCTGGTATGTCCAAACGATTACCGATGCTTGAGAGTCGAAATTTCGGGTGTAGTCGACGATTTCCAAGTGTAATGGCCCGACCCCCGTGAATTTTTACCAACCTACGCTTGAGTTTTACGCCAAACGCGGAGCTGTTGTACTGAAATTGGCTTACAAAATCAGTTTTCACTTCTTTCGACCCCCAAAAACCTAAACCCCATCTGAAAAGCCAAGAAACCGCGTTTTTACCCCCAAAAACCCACCCGTTCCAAAAATGGTCGAAAAATCATCGAAATGTTACAAAATGTCACCAACAAAACAAAGCAACCGCCATCGAAATCCAATTGGTCGTTCGTTTAAACCCTCTCCGGGCCTCTAAACCCAAAAACACCCCGAAAAACCCGCTCTTTGACCCTGACTCGCAGCCGCTCGGGCCTTCCTAGAAAACCCCGATAACTCGGCTCCATTTCGCCCGATCTGCACCAAACTCGAAACCCAAGACTGCGAAAGTACCTGGAAACGTTTGCAAAAACAATCACCCGTTTATCTCGATAAACAACGGAGATACAGAGTGCTCGTTTTTGGTCTGCGCGAACACGACCGAAAACTCGATCCCCGGGGCGCAGGCTTTACCTCTCCCTCTACGTTCGTTCCCTCGGCGTTGCTTGCGCGCAGCGGCTCTTACCCCACACACGCTCATCGAAATATACGTGCACGTTGCGAGGAGGTGCACGCGTGATGGTGAGCTCGGCGTGCCCTGGGAACTTTCCGTCGGCTCGCTCGGCACATCGACTTTTTACCCAAGAGAGAGAAGGACGGAGCCACAGAAGACAGACAGAACGAGAGAGAGAGAGAGAGAGAGAGAGGTACTGCCGACTCGACGACGACGGCCAGGCGGATTTCTCGGCGTTTTCGAGTCTCCCTGGTGTGTGAGTAGCGTGCCGTGCTCGAGCTGCTGTTGCTGTATACATATAATATATAATGCCTCTCGCTCCTCGCCTGCATGCGAGGTCGAGGCGAGCCGCGAGCTCGCCGGATCGAGACGGATTGCGCGGCTCGCCTTTTCTTCGTGCGCTCGGCCGGAATTAATGATATTTTCGTTCGGCGCTCCTATACATAATGCTCTCTGTCGTGCTTCTTTTTTATTCCCTTCTTTATTAATACCCCGAATTTTTGCATCGCGCTCTCTTCTCCGCTAGAGCACTTTTTTTTTCCTTTTTCCCCAGCGATTGGGTTATTCTCGCGCTTACGCAACAACGAACGCTTGTGCACGGTGATGTATATATAACATGCGTTTACGAGGCGAGCAAGTGAAATTCTTCGGGAGGAAAAGTATCGCGCGCCGATGAAAACTTTATCGGCCGTGTGTGTTTTTCCCCGCGGCCGCGGCTTCTCTCCGGTGGAATCTGGGGGGGGGGGGTATCGAGACAGTCGCGGTAATTATAGAATTTACGCAATCGAGAGGGTTTTTTCGGGGAAACGGCCCCTCGCGACCGAGGAAAATATTCCAAACAGCTGCGCAAGATGGGAACACGCGCTGCGGGCCATTGAATGTTTTATTGGACTGGCGTCGCTTTTTAATCGATTGTTTCGTCTGTCCGCGTAACGAACTCATGGGGGGAAAAAACGGTAAAACGCGAGTCCACACTGTTTTTCCAACAATTGGCTATGAGATTCTGCCAAACGAGAGTCCAAAACTGCCAAATCGACATTTTTACGATGGTTCGTGTGACGGAGAATCGAAGCAGTGTGCGTTGTTGGATTGTTTATCGATAACAATGCGCTAAAACAAAGTCTCAGGTATCATGGAAAAACAAATGTACTTTGTAAAAATGGCTTCTGGTTGAATGTCCCGAGAAATCATGAAAGTTTCCCTCGATAGCTCTTAATAAAAGGAAAAAAACCACGCGATTTCGTTACCTGCCACATTTCAAGTTGACCATTGTAATTTATTTGTAAGACCAGCAGCATTAGCACATGTGCCACGAGGTCACTGCTTCAGTAGAGCAAAAGTGTTAAATATCCGCGCAAACTGTGTTATACAACAGTTTTGCTCGGAGCATCCGTTACCGAGAAGTACTTTCAAAATACAGCAAAGTTTACGCGAAATGCAACAAACACTTCACCCAGCGGGCTTGAAAATACCCCAATTGTTATTCAAGCGTCAGCAGTGACTCACTAATCGGACTATTTGTTTAAATAATGGCCGAAACGCCAAACATCCTTGTATCCTCCAACTCCGGTACCGGGGAGTTTTTATCATTTATTTAATGTACAGTGCTCGTGTGACCTGAATTTTCGGTAAATGCAACGAAGGAACATGCGTATCATACATTTTTTATAGCAAAAAGTAGACGACACAAAAAGTGGCTCGTAAAATTTAACAATTCGTGGCGAAAAAACATCCGTTCGGCGTACGCGAGTCGGTAAAAGGTATTCGTAACCGAGAATATTGGACGCACTGGAAGTGGCATTTGCACGGTGCCATTGGCAAATTTGTTGAAAAAACAAAAGCGATCGATGAATGTTATCTTATCGGCGGCGAAACAATAAACAAACAAGAAAGCGAGACGGAAAACTTGGACGGCGATGAAACATCGCCAGCCGACATTTTGTATTTTTTTACCGCTAGCGCGTTTTTTTAAACGAATTTTCGTTAAAAATCACATCGGGTCCGTCGAGCGAACGCCAAGTGGGAGGTTCAAGGATTAAATCTTTGTTGGGCCGCGTTTAACAAAACAAAATGGTAGGTCTCGAGTCTTTCGGTTCGACGAGAGGTACGACGCGATTTTTCTTTACCTCGGTTTTCGCAACTTTGGCTGGACACATTTTTTACGCTGGAGCAAAATAATGGTACTGAACAACTGAACTTTCGATAAATGCCAAATATTTGACAAAATCTCAATCGTAAATACATGAAATCGATGGTTTTTCCCCACAACTTTGCAGCCGTCAAACGCCCACGGACTTGACTTTTTGCTGAAAAATACATGTTTCGGTGACAACACGTTTGTTTTATTCAACTGGATAGATCGATAATCATCTTTGCGTCAATCCGTAGGGTCAAAATAAAAAAAAAATTGCAATGAATTGTATTAAAACCGTAACAACATACGAGTAAAACCGTACCCTCGTGTACCGCACGATAAAAACGCTGTTGATTTTTCATCAATAACCACTGTACATTTAAATATTACCCAAAAGTATCATATTAGGAAAGACTGTTGTACCTTTGCGTGTTTATTTACTGAAAGTCGATGGCAAAAACTGTATTATTAGTGGTAAATAATGCGTGAAAGTTGAAAGCTCGCGTGAACGGAAAGGCACCGCGAAACGAAGTTGATGCTTGGTTTCTTGATTAAACAAAGCAATAATCAAAATTTGTTTTACCATTAACCCGAGTCCGCACCCAAGCAACCGTAAAAACGGTATTTTATCGCGTTAGCGTAAAATGTGCCATTACTTGAACGATGATTTAACAGAATCGTCGATACTTTGCTTCGTACCCGATGTTTCCTGAGAAGTTTCATACACGTTTTTCAGTAACAATTATAATTATCCATGACTCGCTTTATCAGTCAAATAATGCTACCGGTGTGCGTGTTAGTTTTTCGTTAAATAATTATCACTGTTGTTCCAAAGAAGCTACGAATTTGTTGAAAAACAAATACTCGTCGCAAGAGAAACGCTTTCGTCGCGAGTTCAACTCACGTTTTTCTGTTATTTTTTTAAAAAAATACTACCGGAAGTAAAACTTCATTTCAGATATCCGTTAAATCGTTGCCGTTGTCACACGTAGTTGTAATCAAATGGCCTATAATGGCACATTTTGGCGCAAAATTTACCAATTTTTGGGCGAAAAGAGCAAAATGTTGCCGAACTTTATGCTCCGTGACAAAGTTTTACACAACGTTTACGCGTGTTTATCACTAACTGAGCGCAAATCTCGTTTGTCAAGATACTCTCGTGTCCAGTGCCTGCACATTCGAGTACCCAACAATCGTGTTTCGCTCTTGGTAAAAACGAAAAAACAATTGGTATTCTACGTGGAGTGATGTTATTTGACCATCCAACGCTTTGACCCAGCGTTTTTTCGTAAAAATAATCGCCAACGACAAATATGCAGACCACGTATACCTTGCAACTCCACCTCCAAACCAAACCCAATCATCGTCGAAACATTACCCAGCAATCCTGCCGACTAATCAGCCTCGGCCGAGCTTCCTCCCCTCTGTGGCCACTAGATCCCCGCGCGTTGTTTTTTTTCCCTCCCTTTTCTCCTTTTTTCGAAAGTTTCCGCAGTAATGAAGGTAAAATCGATAACTCGGAGGAGAAAGAGAAGGGAAAAAACAGGGGAGGGGAGGCAAACGAAGAAAAGCCGACGAGGCGAATGCTCTCTCCCGCGCCGAACGCGAAGATATAGAGATAGGAGCATACGTATATATACGTAGTACACTCGCTCACCGGGTTCTCGCGTATTATACATATACATATGTATCTGAGGATGTGTGTATATATGTATACGCGCCTGTACCGTGTTATAGATATATGTACACGGCAGCGCCGACGTCGCTTTTAAAGGCATTCTTTCGTCTCTGCTGTTCCCAAGCGTTTTAATACCCGTACTCCTCCTCCACCGTCTCTCTCTCTCTCTCTCTCTGACTTTTCAGCCGAGAGAGCGCGTTAACGACTGCACGCGCGACATTCCGCCACCTAAAATTATCTCTATCTCATATGTGTGTGTGTGTGTGTGTCTCTCTCTTTACGTGGGTATCTTTAAATGCTTTTTTTTTTTTTTTTTTTTTTTTCAAAAAACACGTATAGGTACCTGCCTGAAGATAAAGAAAAGAAGCACCTTTTTTTCTTTTTTATTTGTTGTTTTTTTTATTCCAAGCCGAGAGACCTCTATAGATCGGGTGCCGATAAGACCCGCGCGTGTAAATGTAACGCGAGAGATATGAAAAAAAAAAAAAAAAAAAAATTACGCGCGCGAAAGTAAACATCGTTATCTCGCGCTCGATGCACAACTGTATATGCGTACATATATTATATACCTACCTAAGTGTCAAGCTCGATTCTCAAGAAGTAAAGAAAAAGTACTACATTGTACGCCAAAAGAGTCGGATAGGCAGACGTGGTAGGGTCGAGTATACATATATTATATATGCAAGCGCGAATATATATATATATATATATTTGGTAATTGTGTCTATGTAGATAGGCGGCTGTCACGTGTAAATGTGAACGAGCGAGCGACTGCTACCCTGATAGTCGCTCCTTCCAATTGGAAAGTATCCTTCACCATCCCGCTCCGTGTAATCTTTCGGCACCGTGTATATACATACATACACACACGTATACATCTGCAGCCTCGTGCGCGAGAGAGAGAGCGCGAGGCCAACTCCAATTTCGTAACGCGCGCAGCGTATAAGGTACATAGACCCCGCGAGATCCCACTCTCTCGTTTGCCTCGCATATATATATATATATGTGTATACACGTATATACAGACACGGGCGCAAAGCCAGCCAAACGAGAGAGAGGAAGGGAAGAGGAAGAGGGAGTCGGGAGAGATAGATGGAATAAAAAGAGCGAGCGAGCGAACAGTAATATTCCCCGTGTGGTAGCCATGGCAACACCCCCTCGGGCGTCCCCCCCCCTCCCCACCTTTTGCCACCGGCCGCCACCCCCGCCGCCTACACGACCCCCTCGCTCTTCCACCCACTATCTCTTGCATACACTTGCTTGATCCATCTCTCTCTCTCTCTTCCACCCACTTTGCTCTTGCGTGTATGGGGTCGTGTGTACATATATGTGTGCAAGCGCACACCAACTCGACGAGGGCTCAGCGGCAAGGTCGGCTAGCCAGCGGTATCGATCCGCCTCGGCGACGACTCGTGTACACGAGCGCGACGTCGTCGTTGCAAGAGCGCGGGCGCGCGCACCCCCGTCCGACCATGTTGTATTGCGACGAAATCCATCGGGGAAGAAAAAGAAGAAGAGCGCGCGGGAGCAACTCTGCCGCTGACAAGCGAGGCCTTATTTATCCTCCTTCTCCGCTCTCTATTCCCCAATTAATATGTATATACATATATATTTCTGCTGACGCCCCGGTCCATCGATACCTCCCCCCCCCCCTGATTTTTTATCTAGAGCCCGCTCCGTTTTTACTTTCCGTGCAGTGAAAAAGTCGTAGAGTTCCGAGCTTACAACGTGCCACGCTCAACTCGGACGAGTACACTTTATTAGATAAAGCCGGTAGCTCCTGCTGCTTCCACCCCCTCCCCCAACGAAGCTTCCGCGGAGGGCTTCTTCCGCGTCCCGTCTGCTGGCTTCTTCCTCCCTCCGTCGCGTCACTTTATCCCTCTCTCTCTCTCTCTTACTGCTGTACATGCGTGGGGCACCCCGTTAAAGGGTATAAACATACACGTACCAACGAAGACGTCAGTTTTTACATCATTGGCCAACTCTCAGCGGGACAGCTTGCGGCTATCTAGAGGGAGACCGGGAGCTTTTAGCTTTGCCGGCCCGCGCGTATATATTATTACATATGCGCATGATAAAAGTGATGCCCACACTGCACACCGAGTTTCAGATACGAGAATCGGGGAGGGGGAGGAGGAGCGGGGTATATATCGCTCGTGCAACGCGTGGGTGCGCGAATATACGAGGCCGGGGGCGATATCGTAGGAAGACTAGAGGAAAGGGGAGTCGCAAACGCGCGTGCTTTTATCCAGGGGAGGGGGGGGGTTACGTATGCGACTTCGCACTGATGCCTCCTCGTTATATTGTACGCGCACGTATTACACGGGTTCGCTCTTTTTTTTTTTTTTCTCTCTTTCTCTTCTCTCCGGCTAATGATGTTTATCCTTGCACCCCACCCTTGATTTGTCTTTGGGATCTACGTGCGTTTATTATTCTTTCTTTTTTCATCTGCTTTTTTAGTACACTTTCCACTGCTGTGCACGGCAAAGGGGACTGCTGGAGCTGGTTAATGGCTCGCGTTGGTGATGCTGAAAAACTCGTTGACCTACAAGCCGCCGATTTTTAATATATTGCTCTTGAAGTGGAAGGCTATAACGTGCACGCGAAAGCCATTTTAAGTACATAAGGGACGAACGCACGGTACGTGCAAAGGTAAACAGAGAAAAGCAAATTTTGTACGAGCACCAGTGTGCGATTGGAGAATCGAGTGCTTGTGTATGAAGTCGGAGAGGAGCGTGCACGTGCGCAACGAAAGCCCGGATGATTTATGTCCCTTGCATTTGTCCGTCCGCAGCCACTGGAGCCGAATATTTCGGCTTAATCGCGATTTAACGCAGTGTGTAGGTGAGAACACCGGCTGACAGGACTGGCGCGTCGATTTTTTGGTTGAATCGTCAAGATTAGTACTTTTTTTATGTTTGGGGGTTATTTCGAGGGGGATGCCGGGTCTTCCGGTAGTTGAAATTAGTTGGTTTGGTCGATTTTAGTCGCGTAATCATGCTTATGAAATCATCTAAGTTGCGATAGCAGGGTCGAGCCCACGAAAGCTTGAACAGATGCGTTCGAGATCCGAAAGTTTCTCTTCGCGATAATCCTCGTATACGCGTGGAAGAGCCATTTAACGATGACGTTTTAAATTATTGTAAAACAGACTACAATATCAGTATTATCTTTATCATCCAGGTGAAACAGATACTTCATTTTTTTAAACATTTGCAAAGACTTTTAAAAACTTGTACTACCTCACGAATCACCAATCTAGGGAAATTCACGTTCCAGTATACATTTGTTCTTAAATTCAATATTTTTATGTTGTTTTTGTTTTTAAATCATATTTATGTACCATTGAACACCACATGATTTTACATTCATTCACCTTGTAATTTTTACGTGGGGTAGTTTTTCCCTTAAAATCTAGTAAATTCGTTATTTTGGCTATTTTTACTTTCCATTCCAGTTCTACTATGCTATTGTTTTTTTTTGTCTTCTTCTTCATTTGCTATGAAAAATACTTCTGATTGTCTTATTCGATTTGGTTGTAGGGTAGCGTTGTTAATTTTTCATCCAGACCCAGGAAATACTCATTATGCAATTTTCTCGCGATTTTGGCTCGGTGATCCGCCAGTGGAGGAAGGTATCCCGAGTTCATAAATTAAATGGGTTAAATTTCTCTTTCGGCCAACGTAGTTGGAGTGTCGTCGCTTTTTTTACCTCCTCCTCTCTTTCCTCCCATTTACTACCTCGACTTTTACAGTTAATTTTTCTCTATTAACTCAATGAAGTTGCATTTGCCTCACGTTAAAAAAAAAAAAAAAAAATTTAATCTCAAGGTCTTTTTTCCATTTGTCAAGTGCTTCTTCTATCTATGTATGTTTCACAACTAAACATCCAAAGGTTAAAAGGAAAACACAGTAAAAAAAAATCGTCCAAGTGCATTTTCCCAGTAAAAACAGCACAAAAAAATTCTAAATTTTCTAGTCAGAAATTGACCCTTAATCAATTAAACATAAGCTGGAGTTAGCTGAACCTCAGCCAAGCCGCATCTTTCTCTATAATTTGCAAAACCATTCCATAAATGACCAACACAACCAGAATCACGCAAAAATCCATAAAAAAAAGAGGTGTCCTCTTTTTGTCCCTCCAATTTTGTCTCCTTATCGCATTCAGAGACGATATATTTCTCAAGCCTAAGGATTCAATCAGAGAGGGTACGACCAAAAAAAAAAAAAAAATTAAAAAAAAAAAAAAAAGCCTAAAATTTTACCTCCCGCAATTGACGAGAACAGCCTTTGGCAGCAATTGCCGAAACATCAACACACACGGTCCGCCAAGCTCGACGGACATTAATCCTCAATTTTCATCATCAACTATCCAGACGAACGAGCAAACATACCGCGTAGCTGCGTGAAATATACGCGGAGACCTAAGCCGCGCGGCCATTAAAAATTCAGCGGTAAAGAGCCGGTAATCGCGGGTCTCTTTTTTGGAAAGAGCAAAAAAAGAGAGGGGCCGAAAGGATAGGCAGAAATCCGTTTCAACGAGGGCGCGAAGCCGCAGAGAGAGAGAGAGAGAGAGATACGCCGGGCAGCTACAGCACATATATAATATATATATACATGTAGTACGCGTGAGCGGGGAATCGAGGTTTATCTTCCGCGGCCGGCTATTTCTCTTCGGCGCTGTTGGCGCGGGGCTTACAAATTTCTCGGCGCTGCCTGCGCGCAGCCACACGGACCGTCTATTTTTACGCGTACGGAAAGGAGGGGACGGAGGTATAAAGTGTGTGGAAGAGCACTTTGCTCTCTTGATTTTCATCTCTCTTTGTGCTCTCTTTTTCGGCGAGCCCGCGCCTTTGTATACACACACACACACACACTTCTCTCTTTTACGATTCGTTGCTTGTTGCTCGTTTAACGCGGCATAGGTAAGTATATTCACAGCATCCCACTGGCAGCTTGTGGTGGGATCGGCGTGTCATGATCGCGCGGCCAATAAAACCGCCCAAGAGTTTGGCGCTGCTTTTATTTCCAAGGGCTTATATTTATGTGAGTTTTTCGGATCGATAAGTATCCCACCAACAATGCTGTCAATAGGTATCTGACCAATTACTAAACTTTTTTTTTTTTAATTTTTTAGTAGCAAAGATACGTTAAGCTTCACGCTATTAGTATGTAAACAAAATTAAGGGTATAGGATATTGCCAGTAGGAAGTTGAAAAACAGTGCGTTATATACAGGTATCTATAGGGAGCAAAAGTAAAGAAAGTCTCAGATTTGATGTTTGTTGTCTTCTAAAAGGACGGACATGAGATTGATATGGGGCTTCTTTGCTTGCTCCCACGGTGTGCGTACTATTTTTCCTGCCACTGCGGGAAGGAAGTTTCACTCCACCGCACGTCTACGGACGTGAAAAATTAATTTTCCGAGACAGCTTGTTTCACAGCAAAAATTGAGATGGTTCTACTACTTTATATTGGGTATAAGAAAATTCTTAATTCATCTGTACGGTAGACGCGATTCACGTATACGTGACAGGGGATACATACTTGAAATTCCAAGATCAACGATTTAAATTAATTTTTTGCCCGAAGCACAAGTACGCGCGTATATATACACATGGGTGCAAACAAGTGTCACCGCAGGCGAATAATATTTCCCCGCCTCAGCCCCGATATATAACTGTACCATAATTCAGGTAAACGAGTAGCAAAAATTAATTGGTCGGCGCTAATCCGCTACGTTTCATCGAGACGCATATATTATAATTATACATACGTGAGTGGTATAAATATGTGGAAACTGAATCCGTACACGGGGAAAATAAATTAACTCCCGATTGCGTTAGATGACCAGTTTATGTGATTACGTATGCAGATGGGGCGAGAAACTCTCTCGGAGGCGATCGCACACGAGCGGAATTTCATTTGCTCAACTTGTTTGCGCATTGATTGATGGCAATTGGATACGTAAATCGCTACCAACTGACTCTCGCGAGGCTGTCTCTCGAACTTATCTCTAACATCTTTATCATGCATATTGTGCTCGCGAGGCATGACAGATCTTGAGTCTATACGGTTAGACCAAGAAGTGGAAGGGATGGAGCTTTGGAATTTGTAATGTGTTCTGTCTCATCCTGGGTCTTTTTTTTTTCCACAAGTGTAAACGTGAAGCTTTAAGTTTATCTAGGATGAAAATCCATATGGTGTCGTTTTTTTGTTTACAAGTTTAAATCTCTTTCCCAACCCCTGTCGCAACTGATGCCTTTGATCGCCAAATCCTTTGAGTTTTGAATAACTTACACTTGTAAAACAACTTCAAAATACACACGGATAAAGATATCCACTCGAATTCGTCCTAGTTTTGTATCTGACTCTTTTATGCCGCGCTCTTTGTGCTCTTCACCACTTTTTTCCCTGTACTTTTAGCATATACATACCAGGATTTTACATTTTTCACTGCACTACCGAGCTTTTATGTTCGGTCGCTTAATTATTCCAGCAGACTGACTTTCACTCCTTCCTTGGCACCCGCGGTATGAATGTATAGAAATTCCATCATTTTTTCTCAGATAAGTGTCCTTCACGGATTTTCGCGAAGAGCTGCACAGTTGATTGATCCGCCAGTCAAATGCGAATGTTGAACAATAATGTAACTGATCACAAGTTTACAGCCATTTTTTTTTATCTCAACTTGAGTTTGTCTCAAACTTCGTGACATGTACATTGTCGGAGGTGTTGTGTGATTTTAATTAGCCAAACAATGTTGAGCAGTAAGTACATACGAAGTTGCAATAAGACCAGCTCGAAATATACGAGAGCAAAGGAGTTTTGATAGCGAATCCCCGTGGCTCCTTCGTAGCGGTGACAAATAAGCCCTAACGACCTGTGAAACTGCTGGTCAGTTTGGTGAAAACAAAGAAGTGAGTTTTTTCTTTGCGAAACCCGCCACAGTGTATTTTCCCGAAAACTTTTCTTTCCAAGATGGAATCCACAGACAAAACAAGAGTAAATGCTCGGATCGAATTTGTACACTTAATCATTAAGTAATTCCAATACAAGTGACACTTGAATAAAACTACACAACTTTGCGAAGTACAGTATAGTGATTTGATACGGTATTTACGACTACTCCATACAACGAGCGCTATCGCCTGTAGAAATCTCTAAACGATGATAGCGCGAATTCGGCGATTTCATTCGCACGTGTGAACATCGCGATAGACGAAGGATGTAGAGCAACCCTCGCTCCCCACCCCCTATACACACGCAAAGCCCTTTCTTTCTTCAACGCCCAATAGCTCCATACGTCACACCCTCTCCTCGACAAAAGGGGGTGGCAAAGGGATATCGTTAGGCTTAATTGCCGTGCATACATAAATATACGTATACGTAAGATCGGTACACTGGCCGACAATACCGCACGATAAGCGTGCTTTTTTCCGTCGAACGCTGCCCAAGTGCACTTGTACACACGCCGGCCGAACCCTTTTCTTCTCCGCTACACACAATGCGCTCTCCGCGGTGACGTTGTCCTCGTTTCCAGCTGCACCGAGAGTCAAGTATTTGTACCCGTGTACTCATGCAACACGCGTATCAATCATGGAAATTGATTTCCGGGTGTCCTGCTGTGCGCTTATACTCCTTCTTCTTCTTCTTCTTCCACACGTTTTGTTTTTCGTTCTCACATTCGGCACATCGACAGGGCATAAGCTACTCGATTTCCCGATGAACGCACTTCGATGATCGCCATGATCGCCAGGGCAGACCACACAAGCTTATCTCCCGAGTTGGTCTCGCGAGGAAAATCTCTTTCTCTCCTATGGCTAACCACACGGATGACCACAGCTACATATAGCTGTACACAAACAAAGCATAGCGACAGAGGCTAGCAATAACATACAGAGAGCTGCGGCAAGTCATGCTCGAAAGAGAGAGAGAGAGAGGGCGCGATAAAGCCGAAGCGAGAGAAAGAACGAGGGAAGCCAGCACGACTCGCGATAAGAGGATGAGAGTCCGCGAGCGAGGTGTGTATGTATGTATGTACACATCATCATCATCATCATCATCATCATCATCGTCATCGTCATCAAACCATTTGCAATATAGTGAAATTCATGTTAATTAGCTACCTTAAAGTATCACCTACTTTAAGGTAGCAATAATAAGCTACCTTATCATGAGCTTTCTTAAACATTTTATAAATATGTTTTCTGATACAAATTAAATTCTGATAAAAATCGATTTTGGCATATCACTGAGCACTTTAATTATTTTGGCATATCACTGAGCACTTTCATTAAACTGACAGATTGTAAACAAATACCCTTGTTGCTTCCACTTGGCATAGACCATTCAGAAAGCCTGTTGATTGTCTGCCCGCATGGTAACGTTTACTTTACCATTTGGACATCGTATTACCGACCATGCTAGGCAATGTTGCCATTTACGTCAAGTACGGGGACCGAATTAACGACCCTCGGGTGTACATATAGTGCCAAAGTATCAGGCGCAACAGAGTTTCGTTGATCCCCGCCGTTCCATCAACAGCTTCGGCTTCATGCTAGCCTGGTCGCAGCCTCATCTCCGCATGCCCTTCTAAGTCGAAACAAGGACGGGCCACGGGTGTACGACGGAGGGAGAACGAGGCAAGGAAGAACAAGAAGAAAAAAAATCCACAAAAGCCAGGGAAGGGGAAGTGCGTGCGTGTGTATACGTGTGGGTTGTACGGCACGAGAACGTCGTCGTGACTCTTTCTCAGCTCTTGCTATGCTGATTCTCTCGTCGTTTCAATGTACATGTACTTATATATACACAGAGGCACAGCTCTGGCCCAGTTATTGAGCAAAGACTCCCAGTGTATATTTGAATCCTACCGAGGTTTATGACAAGTACAACCGAGGGATCAGCCAAATCCAACGATTCGGTTGTTATCTCGCGTTGGGTACAGACAGAGCGTCCGGGACGAGCTTCTTGGAAGTAACAGGTCTCTGGTGCATAATATACGGTCCACTCGATGGAGTTGTATCCGCGCCTTTGGCGACTATACCAGTTACAAGAAAGTCAAAAGACACGCGCAGCGCGCAAATGGAGCCGTAATTTTTCCAAAGGTGGGGGAGGGGGATCCTCAAAACAAACGCGAGCGCGGAAATCCGTTTCCGCGAAGAGAAACGCAAGGGAGATGGAGCTCGTAGCATCAAGAGAGGGAGAGAGATCAAAGCGAGCGGCCGGTGCACTTGTCCAGTTAAAGAGGAAGGAGAAAAAGACGGAGTTGAGACGGAGGAGGAGCGTGGGACGAATGGACGTAATATCTCCCGAGTTCAGTGCAATGTGGGTATATACTTGGAGGTCCGCGAAGATATAGGCAGGTTTATGGAGTATTCTGTGGACACTTTTGCGCTAAAGTACAAGTACGGGCACCGAGAATCGGCGGTTTGTTTCGTTGGTGCGAGAATAAGAGCGAAAAAGGGGAGGAAAGAGCAGGTTGACAAGCGGCTTTTAAATTCTCTAGCTGGTGTGGAGTGAAGTAGGGAATGTGGAGTTGTAGGGACAATTTGGCGAGCGGCGATAGAGCCACGAGAAGACAGCGATTTGGTGGTACTCTTCTCCGATCTCCCCCTTTTTTTTACGGGCAGTGCGAGTAATTTTAAGAGAAGTATTTAATGGCGATCGAGCGGATATGCAAGAATTATTGTGAAAAGTTAAGACAATTGAATGGTAAGACATTCTGTTGCCGCGATTGTCTTTTTTTTTCCTCATTTGCGACACAAAAATTGTCTTTTGGGGTACAACAAAATTGTTTCAACGCCAAGAATTTGGCGATGATGAATGCACATGTTCCACATGTAGTTACATAAATCGGAAATCTGGAAATTTACGTCTCCGAGTTGAGGTAAGTATTGTTTCTGCATGAACGACAAATCAAAAAGCAAAACGTTTTACCAAGGGTAGTTAGTAAGCTCGTTAAAAGACTACTGTTAATGATTGAGTACTTGATAGTACATAAATCCATATTCATAAATGGATGATTCGTAATAAATGATTCTTGGATACTCGTAATCCTCTCTATCAGTGTGTGTATAATCAACTTAAGTGGAAATAGTCAATTAAAGGAAGTATTTTTTTATATATTGACAACGCAATCTCAGAAAAATAACTAAATTCTGTTACACTGCCGATTTTCTATGAAACTCTGCACCTAAACTACAAAAAACTGGTTTCATTCAAAGAGACTTTATTTCGTACATTTGTTAGCAAAATTTTTTCATTCAAATATCCTTGTTGATTCTAGATGAACCTCCTTGATCTCCAAACGGAGCAACCAGCAAAAAGAAACAAAGAGCAAAGACCGCACTTTGCACGACTGAGCCGCTAACGAGGTCTTTCATCCACCTTCTCGTCCTCATCGTAGGTACGGGGAGAATATACATATGCGCAGGTTTCTTGAGCCACAATCAAAGCTGGGAGAGCGAGCGCGCAAAATAAAGGCACGGATCAGAAAAGACAGTCGGTCCCCCTCTCGCTGCGATTAAAAGTCCTGGGAGCTGTGCGAGCATATAGTACACACTCGCGCCTATCGCAGCGGGACGCCCCGTGCCGAGTGTCTCTTTTCGCTCCATCCTTTCCGTTCGCCCATATAGTTACGTTGGCGCCCAGACTCCCCGGCAACGCAACGCTCGTTACTTTCAAATAGGTACCTTTGTCAGTATACCTGGAATATTTTTCAACTTGATCTTTCTTGTCTGTAATGATACCGAATCTTCATCAACATCTGATTACCCAATCAACTGAAAGTTTAAGTGTCAAGTATGGAGTCTGTCAATGTAAAAAATCTAATCACCCGTTGATTCAACAAAAATTCTACATTATAAGAGTTACATCAAAACATAGCTGAAATTAGGACTTCCACCTACCCTTATCGATCCTTGATGATCGAGGCGAATTATATCAGTCCCACGAAGAAGATAATAAAATATTTATGGATGTATGCGTGGTTCAAAAAATACAAGGCACTGCGTTCAACGCTGCTCTACTTTGACGACTGACCGTCACGCGTTTCTGCAAAACTTTTTACGTCTTTTTTACCTCACGTCCGTCCGCTTATCTTCTACTTTTATGGTTAAAATAAATGGCACAAAAACAACGCCCATAAAGGCTCGGCTCGGACCACGTTGTTGTTGTTGTTAATTACCCGGGCAAGTTAATTTTTTTATTCACCTAAAGATTATTCCCTCAAGTTATTTTTAACACTTTTTCGAGTAGCTCACAATACATACGATTTTCGTCTTCTGGTGGTTAAGCGTCTAGTAAAGAGTTAGTATCCTCTAAACGGCAAAAAGTTCTAGATTTTTCGAGCACTTGACCCATACACTGTTAAGTGCCCTTAAAGCACCTCTCACACCTCTCGACGGGACGTACAGTTGAGTTAGTCATTTGGTACTTATTAACATTACCGATGCAAAATCTAGCGATATACTGGCGCCATATCACATACTGCAGAGGCCAGGACATGGTACGTGATAAAGGACCAGGACGTGGTAAACCAGAAATAAGATTACTGAGATCCCGAATATCCTTTAACAGGCATAGGGCATAGAGACAGGAAATTCGGCGAAACATCTCATAACTTTGGGATGTTGATTGTTAAGATGGCATATATGATCACTAAGCTGTTGGCCTACCGGCTCTACAACCATACGTCCCATAAATGAGCACACGCCTTTTCAAAACATTTATCCGATACCGATTCTGTCTTTGTTCTCATGGAAACTGGTTCAAATTGAAATGCTGCATGATTATTTTCAACCTTTTTTGCATGTCCCTGCCAGGCTGATAACCAACAGCTTCGGACTCTCTGACGGATCACTTACGTCATTTTTCAGACTGGAAGTGACGAACAGAAACCGGTTCAAGCTATCTGATCCCATCGATCAAAGTGCAGCGTTACATTTTAAGTGAGAGTGTGAATCTTTCGTATCTTCCATTTGACACCAAAGTCTCTATGACTTCTGATTTTACCTCCAGCTAGAACATCTCGCCGTACTATGGCAAGTTTAATCAATATCTTCGACAATTAATATCCCTCTCTTATTTTCCTCAAGGAAATCGTTACAATACTAAATTTCAATTTTTTTTTTTTTTTTTTTCACCATTCGTATAAATAAATACATATGTTTTCAACTATTAGTATCTCTCACCACCTCCCTCTTCGTCTCTTCTTTCTATCCCAGTCTCATTCATAATTAAGCAGCTTATGAGCTGCTCATTTGCGCGTACGATGAAATAAACACGTTTATAGAGATGCCTCTAGAAAACTCCTGGGATTTTTAGCTCATAGGGGACGAATTAACTACGTTTTTTACGCGTATAATCGTATTACGGCGTGAGTTTTTTTTTTTTTTGTATACATATCCCGCCTTTTAGTGCACATACGTATACATACTTTGGCCAATAAAATATGCGAGTCCCTGTTTGCCGTTAATTTTACAGTACAGCATCGAATCGGAGTCGTTTTATGGAGAATACGAGAAAATAGAATGGCCATAAGTTTATACATGCATAATATACCTGATGCACCAGGGAAGACGTGAAAATACATACAAATGGATACTTTGCAAATCATTGCAATTTTTTACTCTTAATACTACAGCCATTTCAATATCGACAAATGAGCGATAAAAGAGAGGAAAACCGGTCGCCATCATCCGATTGCCGACCTAAGACAAATTTTTCGTTAACCCACATATTTATTCTTCAACGACGCGAAATCGCCTCCAAATCAACTCCCGACACGAGACCCCGGCGAAACTTTCCATTAATCAAAAAAGTAGAACACACCAACCAACAGCATTTTACCACAGAGAGGAAGAAAGGCACAAACTCTCCCGGCGCGCTGATAATCAAACAAAAGGCACTTATTCCAAATAGTAACGAGAGGCTGTATAGCGAGTAACACACACACGTATATATAATATATACATGTACAGCGTATAAGATATAGCCCACGTCTTCCTAACCGCAGCAGCAGGCCTTTTCTCTCTTGTGTCTCTCGCGGCACATTGTCTGCGGCGCCCGCAGAGACTCTCCTCGCGTCCTAGAGCATCTTGTATACCTACACATACCACTGCTGCACATCGAGCGAAAAGGAGAAATAAAAAGATTATTCTTTTTGCTCTCTCTCTCTCGCTTACTTCGGTACTCTGCAGTTGTTGCAGTTCTCTCTTGCTTCTTCTTCTTCTTCTTCTTCGCCTTCTTCTCTATCCTTGTATTTTTCTTTGGCCTCCTGCCTCGGCTATCCGATTACGCTCTTTTTATGCCCCTCTCTCCCTCTCTTTCGTTTCTGCTCTTTTTGCCTTGCGCTTCGTCGTCGTCACCGTGTACAAGCCGCACACAGCAGCCGTTGCTTCTGCACTGGCTCCGTTTTCGCCTTTGATTATTACGGCAGTTCATGCGTCGCTTTGCATCATCAAGAGGACTATGCTTCCATATAAAAATTCTGCCAACTTTTTTCTTCTTCTTCTTTTTTTTTTTTTTTTTTTTTTTTCTTTTCATCCAGAATAGGGTTTTGCTCCGTCAAGGCCCCAAAGAGAAGACGTGGGAAGCTTTTTTCTCTGTTTTTTACCGATGGGCATTTGTACATAGCTGCTGTGTTATTATGTTCTGTATTTTCATGTGACAAAAGTACCCCTTCGGAGAGAGAGAAAAAGAGAGACGATTCCACCATAAATACATACGTATCGCGGAGCGAGCCAAATTTGAACCCGTACGGTATTTATAATCTATAGATTAATTCCTTCCTCTGGTCCGTTCGTTCACCTTATAACTTGAAACTTTGATTCTGGATGTCGATTCAATCCAAGCAAACCGTCTATATTTGTGCGCTTGAATAATATTGCACATTTTTTTTAACGCGTTGTGCAGAACTTTATTCGCGCGAAGGCGATCGATTTACGGATCTACATGAATGCAAAGTGCGTTTAAACTTGCATGTGTGACGAGGCCTAGAAAACTTAATTGACTGAATAATTTATGATCCTTCGTTTGGGGCTACATAAGCTGCTACATTTTTTAATAGAGTAATAAAGTTTGTACAACGTTGATGAGCGAAGCTAATTTTTTACGAATTTAATATGAAATCAAATTTTTGCGCCTATATTCCTCATGTTTTTTTTTTTTTTTTTTGAGCCTTAGGATCATAAGCTTTTAATCCGTAAATTTTATCGTAAATTGTACCAGGTATTGTATTGTTTTTTTCTTTTTTTTTGTTTTATAAGATTTGGATCACCCGTTTGATCCACGCAAAAGGGGCAAAAGCTTCTTTTTCTTCAAGCTCTACACAGTCATCAGATTGTGGCCAGCTTTGACATCAGCAGGTCGTGGTACGAAAACAAAGCTTTCAAGTTTGATATGTATGCGCACCGCACACGCACACACATATTAAATTATCATTTGCATATATATATACGCCACGTGGAGCATCCTCTTGTTACGTTAAAACTTATTTATAATAGAGCGAGGTAACACTGTATCTCCGCTCTTGTAAAAACATAACTTGCTCAAATCGCACGAGTAAGAACTCGAGAAATTTCCCAGCGAGCCCGTACATACTGCACGCTCTACTTGCAAGCGCTCCACATTCCTCAACAGTGAACAGCAGCAACATCGCATGTGTATACATAATATATATGTATATATATACCTGATACCTCTTTCGTATATTCATATTTCCTTTCTCCCCGCACGGCGGTATATTTATATTTCGTGCAAACGTCAAAAATAACAACAACAGCAAAGAGATAAAAAAAAAAAAAAAAAAAAAAAAAAAAAAAAAAAAAAAAAAAAAAAAAAAAAAAAAAAA
>NW_019379551.1:14463-45374 GCF_000648655.2 Copidosoma floridanum
CCCAATGATTCATCAGTTTCCAAGAATTACTTTCTTTTTTATCTAAAAGTAGAGACTGCGAATGATCAGTTTATTCTTGTATAAGTGTACAAACGGTGGGTAATCACCAATGCATATAAAATCGGGGACAAATCAATGCAATTTGAAAAAAAAAAAAAAAAAAAAAAAAAAATTAATTGCGAGATATTCTCGTTAAGGGGCAACTGATAATGTTTTTTTTTCACGACATAACGACATTAGACTTTATGGGTACTGCTAACAAACAAATAAAAAATGGAGTCTACTTCTATATTGCGTGAGTTTACCTCAAAATACAGAAAAAAACGAAATATCGCAACTGAATTTGTACGAAATTTTTTTGGTCCTCCGAACGACTAGATTTTTCTCGAGCTCCGTATAGTTATTGAAGTACCGTCGAGGTGGCTCTGCATTACCTCCCTCAAAACGTAATCGTTTCGACCCGCCGAAAACTAAACTAGTTCCTGCCCGATTCCCCCCTTTGATTGCCCCAAAAGCCAAAATGAGGGCACTTAAAGTGCAGGTGGTGGGTTGGTATTGGTATACCCAACGCGGCTATACACGAAGAGATAACAGCACAGTCACACCAATGGACACAGAGGATGAGACAGTGTAGGCGGCCGGGGCGTTCGGAAGCTGCGAACTTGTCAAGGACAGCGTCACACGCCGCACTCCTCTGCTCGGCTCCTCGTGCGTATTGATCGCACAGGATCGTGTGTATAGGTACAGCACAGCAGGCCCTCTCGCACTATCCGCGCCCTGTACAGATACAGACGTTGTGCGCGAGTAGATGCTGTCGCAGCTGGTTCCATGTGTGCCGGAAGAGACGGGCAGGAGGAGTATACGCCTCGAGACGTCCACGATCCACACCAGCTCCTACCGAACGACGCCCGTACATACTTATTCGAGTGGCGGAAAATATGCGCCAGTATGTTCCCGACGATGCAACGCGCTCTCAATTGTACGGCCGTTGAGCAAAAGGACCTCCTGGGGCGCTCGCTAAAGTTTAATTGCCAACATTTCGATGGATTATTCCATTGAATCATCCGACATAACCGTATATTTAATATAGACAGGGAGTAGAGCATCATAAAATTTGACGGAGCACGGGGGGGGGGGGATAAATCATAAAGCGAGTTGGTAAAAGTAAAGACGGCAGTGTTATAACAACCATTGTGCCACGTAATCGGCTCGATCGTCGAACCCATCCGAGCCCCCCCGTTTGGTGTCTATAGAGTATACGTATAACGCCAATATTCGCAAAAGCGTCTCTCATCTCTATTACTTTTCACACGACAAATTGCCACCGCCGAATTTTCCCTGTCCCCCACCCCGCGAGCATAAATCGCGCGCTCGCGCCGATCCTTTTGAGTTCCAGCGGGGACAAAGGGAGGGTAAAAAAAGCAGTCCGAAAATTCTAAAGGGAAACCGAGCGCGAGAAAAGCGGCGCAGATACGTGTGTGCGCGCGTGAACACACAGGTGTGTGTGTGTACGCGATGGGCGGGGCTCCCGACAAAAGATAAGAAATAAGAGCGCGAGCGGGAGGGAAGAGATCGAATAAAAGATTTTCCTGCCTTTTATCCCGGAGAACAAGGGTTGGAGGGAAGAAAGAGCTACACCGGGGGAGATGGAGGGTGGATATGTTTCACCCGGGCGGAAGAAGAGGCGGAAAATTCAAACTCTGACGCACGACCGAGTACACCCTATACCTACCTATACGTGACTCAATTTTTCAATTGACAACCAGATGCAACATTACATGCTCGTACCACCGCGAGTACATAATATAAGTATTATTAATTTATGTTTGTCGCGGAGTGAAAGGATGGATTTGTTCGAGCATCCTGCGCCCCCCCCCCTCCAACACCTATATATATACTTTCGTGCTAATAATCGTACTGCAATCGAGTCGGATTTTTTCACGAGCGCAACTGAAATGTCAAAGTTTGAAAAGGCGTCCGTATATAGGCATACGTGTAGGCATTTCCTGGCGAGTCGCGCGAAAAAAAAATGTATCTCTAACGTGTATATAATAACGAGCTGTAGTGCCATATATATATATATGGTACACACAAGAGACGCCTTGTGCGTTGCTCGGCTCGAGTTATCGCCGTCGAGCAAACATGCTCTATCAGCAACCTCGCAGATTTTATCTGCAAGGCAAGACGCACGGGTATGTACATACCTGTATACTCTCGTTTTATATTTATGTCATATTACGGGGGACAGGCACGACAGGCTCGTGTAAATATATATACGGCAATGTTCGACGATACGTCCAAATGACATATACACGTGTACGTATATGTATTTTTGTACGGGGTGGTCTTTTTTTCGCCAATCGGCATCCATAATGTTTGTCCATCGCCCACACCGACGAGACATTGGCGGGGTTATTTATAAATCCATACGATAAAAATGTCTCTCTACTTATGAATACATGTGACAAAAGTATGTATATATATATATTAATATGGACCAAAGGGTGATGACTTACCGTCGTCGGTGGTAACGGATGATTGTTGAACGGGCGGCTGGGTGGCGGCAGGTGGGGCCGAGGTAGGTGGTTTCCTCGACGGTGAGGTCTTGCAGGCGGCCGTGGGAGGCTGCTTGAGTACGCCCGTGGGCACGAGGCCCTCGGGCGCGGGCTCGGCTTGGCCGGGGCCCGGTGCCAGCCTAACCAGGGTCCACTCGCAGTTGGTTCCACCCCCGTTCTCGAGCACCTCGACTTGCTGGCCCTTGGTCACGCTCAGCTCCCGCGAGCCCGGTGCCGCCGTGTGGTCCGCCAACACCCACGTCATCTCCGTCACGCCCGTCTGTCAACACAACCACGAAGATCCGATAAATATATACTGCACCGCAAATCACTCGTGTACGCATTTCTTCTTTTTCATCAATTAATCTTATATGTATATGTATCATCATGCATATTATGTACGGGTTTTACTCTCATTGAAATCTCGACTCCCACGGTTGGGACCTATATATATCGTGGGCGACACGGGACAATGGCCAAATGGTCGGAGCATTGATTAAATCCAAATGAATCCGAGGATAAGGGTGTATTCTCTTCTTTGGAGGTACGAACAATGAGGGCTTTTCCAATACAAAATCATTGGGGCCGATGTAGGTAACTCCATTGGACGGTGAATAATATGGAGTCTCGTAAGCTCTTTATACCATACGTATAATTATATACTACATGTGGATTCGTGCAATATACGACTACCATCGCAAAGTATTGCAACGTAACACCGGCGTTGTTACAAATTAATATATAGACGTAACGAGGGAAAGGATGAACCGCATGATTTCGAGTATTTGTATGGGTACCTTTACATGTGCACATAATTATACACTTGTGTTGGGGCTTCAGCTTATAAGTGAAAATTCAATTCCCTCGGCATGTAGCCTCGCCGGGCACAACTTTACGCAAATTCAAACAATTCAGCAACAAACTGCAGCACCGGGGCCCTAAATTTCCCGACCATGGCCCTGCACCCGTATAAATCAGCTTGAAAAGCCAACAGCACACAACTGCATGCACGTCGTGTATAGGCATGCCTGCTCTCCGACACGATTTATTTCTTCAACGTGCGCGCGATCAAGAATTTTCGCCCTCGCATTCCCAAGCGCCGTAACGTACTACATGTTACGGTAACTTTTATTTTAATAAAAAGCACCACTGCGTCAATCGTTGGACATTATTGTTTCACTCCCGCGATTGGCCTCCGCACCGGACCAACTATCTCAGATTTATCTTACACGTGGTCTATTTATTAATTATCCGAGGCAACGGGCTGACGTTAACTTATTGCACGTTATCTCGAAATCGCCTGCTTTTTCTATATCTGTTCATACATCGCGTTGTATACTTCTATTATTTGAGGTAAAGGGAAAAATGTCTATTTTTTTGTACGAGGTGGTACAAGATACGACCAAATATAATGACTATGATGATTCACGCTCTTTGACAAGCTAATTTTTTAAGAAAAATATTACATGCACTCGAGCTTTTCTATAACTAAAAAAGGAATACGAACTAACTCGCACTGTTGGAACTTTTCGATTGACTTCGTTAAATCCCACGTATATTCGCACAATTTGTTGGGTAATCAAGTCGATGATAATGCCATACCATCATGGTTTTACGATGTCATCGTTTTCTTGAGTGACATGTGCGTTTGTAATTTACTTGGTCTCGCGTGGATTGAAAAAAAAAAAAAAAAAGAAAAAAAAGAAAAACTAATAATACAGGTAAATGAAAAATATGGCTTTTTTTACAAAAATTTCTGCTCAAGGAAATAAATAAGAGTTAATATTTGTCGATAAAAGTACAGATAATTATTTTTATCAACAAGCGCGGGCCAGCCAAGTGTAGCCCGTAGTGAGGTCAATCGCGCGAAAATCAATCGGCAGGTACGACTTTCGGAATTAAAAAATTGGGGACGCATCAATTATTGACGCGTGGCACTCACAACCGCGCGACTTCCCACCTTCCCAGCCTGGCCGAGCGCGAGGTGTATACATACATACGTACATATATATACATACATATCAAATATGAATTTACATTACGTGAGTGTGCTATTCTGCTCTGCTTTTACGTTAATCAAGTTTTCTTTGATTAGTATCATGTGGAAGATCTACTACAGCTCATCCCTATTGATAATTGAATTGATGTATTCTTAGCGAGCTACAAAAGAGGGGGGGAGGGAACTGGTTGACGATACTTTCGCAACTTAGTTAATTCACGCGACATATTTAAAATTACAAAATAATTAAAAATTCCATTTCCCTTCGTTTCTGCTTCTACGTATACACACATATACTATATGCCTAAACAACATCGATGGTAATCGAAGATTTTGTCGCAACCAGCAGAGCAGAACAACAGCCCCATTTGGGTTTCTGTTCAACAGCATTTTCACCCTCCCGGAAAAAAAAGAAAAGAAAAAACAACAACAACATACCAAGGAAAGAGCTCCGTCACGATCGTCCCATATAGTCGTTAAAAGCTCGTCACCTACGAACGCGTCAATGACTGAGCCATTGCTCGAGCGGCTACGCATAACTCCTTCAAATTATTTATTTCCCGATGAAACGCGGATAGGAGACAAAAGGAAGGGAAAAAACCGAGGCAAAAAAAGAACTTGCTGACAATAGCTCTTCCGTTACTCGCCAGTGGACGCCAAACGAACTGCATCGTCCTCTACGAAGCGGGTATGTATATATATATATTAATATGGACCAAAGGGTGATGACTTACCGTCGTCGTACTCGGTTGCTTGGGTTGTCGCTTCCATCGATGTGTGCACACATCGCCACAGCAGTTGAATCAAACGCCTGCACGTTATATTTCCGGTAAACGGTGAATTTCGGTGAAAAAAAAAAAAACATGAAAAACTTGTTCCTCCCCTACTTAGCTATACACAATGTCCATTTACGTCGATTGTATTATACGGTACACACCATCAGAGTCCATCAACTCCCCCCCCCCCTGTAATTTACTCGTTATGCGTTGCACGCAGAATTGATTTTATTTACGTGATGTTATTATAGTCTAAATGCTGTATACCTATTGCGCCCTCGAAACATAATATTTCATCGTATTATGGAAAATTCAAAAACGATGTAAGTATCCATATGTGTAATTATAATGAATGATGGACACAACGATAACACGCAGATACAAACTTTGCCTCCGGAACCTTTTTATGCGTAGGGGGGAGCAGGGCATATTTCAAATATACTTTTTTATTTCATTTTTCCCCCAACATTAAATTACATTTATAAATAGTTATGAAATATATAATTAGTGCTTTTAGCTTGTTCGAAATAAAAAAAAAAAAAAAAAAAAAAAAAGGAAAAACTCCGTGCACACGCGACGGGGAGGAGAGGAGGAGGAAAAACCAGTGATTGGAAAGTTCGGCTTGCAGGTAGAGTACCAATATGTACACAAAGAGAGAGTTGGTATACTAGGAGAGGGAAGGGGGTGGGGTACCCCATGTCGGAAGGACAAAATAATGGAATCACGTACAGCCATCCATTCGCGTGCACCCCTTTTTTTCTTAGTCCACGATCTCTTGAGGTTCGCGTGGTACATCCTCTACAAGTGGAGCACGTATACGGGAAGGATCCAAAACAAGGGAACGAGAGGAGGCGCCCTACTTTCATTACATCGATAATTGTACCTCGAGTGCATATATATGCAGTAGGTCGGTGGTTAATGACATTGGCGAGTGTTTCCCAAGACCGGTCGAGGATACGATTAACTGTTGATTCGATTAGCACAAGCTGGGCGAGGGGCTTTCAAGTGCCCTTTGTTTCGTTTTTGCAGCCGATACCCGAAAAGTACGAGACCGTGAGCCCTGGGGGCGTATTTGTCTTGCTAACTTTTTGTCCCACTGGCCTACTGGACCGAAACGGCGCAGCCGAAAGTCATTTGAAACAGCGTTCGCTGCTTCTGTCGCTCGCAGGCAGCGAGTAATTAAAAGCCAACTACTATCTCTCTGGCGAGGCAACCGCGAGCTCGTACAATTTTATGAGGGCATATAGACGTGTTAACAAGTACACCGAGTGCATAATTGGGACGCCCCCGTGACGTGTGCGTATATATATATTGTATACCTATAATCGAAAAAGGTGGAAATACTTGTGCTCGATCGAAGGAAGGACGAAACCACGTCGAATTTAAGTATATATGGGCAACCCCGTACGGATAGCGGACCCTCTGGAAAAATATGGTCATGGAACGAAATGTGCAACTGGGTCGATCAAACAGCCCCAAGTCTTGCTACTATTATCATGATGGCGATGATCACGGATAAAAAACAAAGGACATCATCCGAGAGAGGGAGGTTCTAATACCAACGGGCCATCACGGGCGCGCGAGCCTTTGAGTTCGCGGTTCAGCAGAGCGCGGCAAACGCGTCAGCGGTGTACGGAACTTTTCATCGGTAGGTGATGGTGTACGTTTATATATATACACACGCACACAGGTACCACGGGCCGCTCCGATGGATATGCCCCGATAAATAAACCCGCCCCATACGCAGGTGCACAACTTTGTGTTTTTTTTTTTTTTTTTCATTTGATAAAGTTGATGTTACGTTATTTCATTTATATAAGGTGGTAATGTACAAAAGAAAAAAAAAAATACTATATTATAACGGGGGGTTACCAGCATAGTGGGCACTTGACTGTGAAAATATATATTGTACTTACGCGTGGAAAGAAAGATGGGGACTAGGGCAAAAGGGAGGGTGTATACGAGATACGTGTATATACGTATCCAAATGATGGTCTGCAGAGATATACATATAATACGATTCGACGAGAGAGACGAGTCCCAACCCCCTTTTCCCTGAAACTTTGCGAGGATGCGGCGCTACAAGTGAAATTGGCCGAGCGGAAAGAGCGTTACTCGGGTACTTTGAAAAGTACCAGAATTCTCGGGAGGTTCGTTTGCATTGGCCGCCCCTCCTTTTCCGTGCATCTCTTTGCACTTTGACACAAAAAAAAGGGCTAGTGTGATGCAGGTTGTATGAGTTTAGCGTAAACTTGCAACACTCGGTACTCAGCATGTGGTTAACACACTGGAAACAGCAAAGTTTTGGAGATGTTTGATTAAAATATTGATGTGTGTATAGGTGCCCAGTGAGCTTGCCCTGGTTCTCAAGTATGTACATTTATACTGCACGTGTTGAACCAAGAGGTGAATTTATTCGCGGTTGACGTTTGATGCAGAAAAGACCTTTCCGCGTCTCTGTTACTTTTTTGCCTATGGGCTTCTTCCCTTTGACACCGGGTAGGTAAAGAAAAAGCCAAAGGGACGCTTTGCCGAGCGTAATGGAAAAACGCTCTTGATTCTTACACCTTGATGGCGAGTACCTGCACTAGTGAGATTCTTTTCTTCTCTTACCAAGACGAGTAAGAATTTTTTTCGAGAGGGAAAAAAAGGCCCCACTGGTATTGAAGTTCTCTCTCGATCGAATTGGCAATCAATCAATCTTTGAAGCGCGCACGTCTATTTGGGAAACAAAAAATTAGAGAGCCTGTGCACGCGCATAGTTCTGCAACGACCGATAACGAGAGGACTATAAATTCGCGGTGCCGGCTGAATTGATGCACCACTGCGCGTGAATAACGAGAGAGTTTCCACTGCGCTATCGGGTGTTTTTCGTCAGGAAATTGCATCATCAAACTATTAACGGATCCAGAAGTACATAGATACCGCACCGGAGGACTCTGTAATGCTTACATCATCCGCGACTCGCGTGACTCGTGCGATGAGTAAGTTATTACCGGGGGAAGGATGACGAAGAGAGAGGAAGTGCCCTGTAATAGACGTGGGCCAGTTGTACAGCTATTATCAAACGTATATACAAAAACTTTGCATTCGCACTACCTCTCTTTCTCTCTCTTCGTACCTTTGGACGTGCAAACTGTTTCATGCCAAGAGTGCAACGTAAATATATACTTATGTGTAGGTATGTATTTTACGCGTCATAACTATACGACTCTCTAATCGTTCCGCTGCAAATGCCAATTTCACGCGCCGTTTTTAGATTTCCGTGGGCCATCTCTGCGAGGTGCACATTATGTTTGTACACTCGCGCAAAGTGCATCCACGGTTTTGCTGATTCAAGTAGTAAGTTATAGCAGTAACTCACCCCGCGTCGACCACAATGAGAATTTCAATGTTTTTGGTGCGTCCTAATTTTTTTTTTTCCAATTCGTAGGTATTAAAATGAGTATGCGTAAAATCAACAAATTCATACACTTGTTCCGTGCGCTTCGGGAACAAAAATAAAGTTTACCTTGCAGCCTACGTTTGAGCTGCCTTTAACTTTCGGACGAAATATTTTTATGGTTTCCATCTTACCGCGGCGGGAGAACTTTTTGGGCACGTATGGGTCACGGGGTTCAATGAATATTTGGGATGTATTTTTTTTTTATGCCAAAACACGAAAGAAGTCAAAGCGGGAGGGGGACCTAAAGCTCTTGTGCTCGAAGCCTATGTCAAATAACAAAAACATACATTGAAACGATGAATCGAATGAATTTCAACTTTTCCGTGGCGCTTGTTCCTCGGCTGAAGTGCACACTATAGCATATGACACAACGCGCAAACTTTTTTATGTTTCGGCGTGAGGAAATGCGTACCCCAAAGTTTTATTCAAATCCATGACCCACATCCAAAGAGATTTCGTTTTAAAGATTTACCTGCATCAGCTAAAGAAAGGAAAAAACTTGAAATTTTCTATGTTTTTTTTTTTTTATTTTCTTCACCGTATGATACTCCAAAAGGTCTTTTACAATAAATTTTTCAAAACTTGATTAAAAAAAAGATTGATCGAAAAACCAGAGTCAGATGTGCAAAAGTAGCATTGAAAATAAATGGCTCTCTGATGTCGGGATAAACGCATTAAAGCCGAAAGAAGGAAAAATGATGGGATCGCGATATCGGCGACGTGTGCATGGCCGTGGTCACCCACGCTCATTATTCCCTCGTTTTATCTGCTGCCGTTCTCCAGCGGAGACATTACAAGGCAACCACGACGAATCGCTCCCTCCACTCGAGAGTACTTTACTTTGGTGTCCCCTCGTAATGTGATTGATCACGAGTGGAAAAAAAAGGCAAATGACCAGCGCACTGCTGGCCAAAAGGGTACCTTACCGTTGAAAAAAACACTGCAACGATCGAGTTGTGATTTTTTTCTTTTTTTTTTTTTTTCCTTTAATCTAAGGCCCATGATTTATTCAGCCTCTCTATTCGCTCGCCAAAGGAGTAAGGCATGGCAGCGTCGTGGTAGACCTTGCTTCCGGAATAAAGCCAGCAAAATAAGCCAAGAAACGATAAGCCCTGCGGTTTCTAGCCTGCATCACCTAATCGATCGCGCAAGAAAGGCATATCGGCTATTTTCATTTTACGGAGGTATACACGCGCCAGTCACCGACTTCCCTTTGACGCGACATTACCTCCATCCCTGTGGCCGTGATCGGCTGCCATCCTTGTCACCGTTTCCCTGCTGATCTCAAGCTCAACCTCGACGTACCTATACATATAAATAACACGCGGAACCGAACCCTCTGGACGGAACGAAAAAACCACTAGCTATACTTTCCTTTGCCTTTGCCCGCAGAATGTGTACATACGTTGAAAGTACATCGCGATCTCTGTATCTCCCGGGGGCTCGGTACACATATACGCGCCCGCTTCCCAGCAAGGCGAGTCTCATGGTGCACCGACACGAGCCATGGGGAGGGGGGGGGGAGTGCGCGTCGTACCGCTAAATTTTATTTGGCTTCCGAAAGATGAAGTATGGAAAAACCGAGGTTTAAAGTAAAGGGGCCTGGCTGGCTTAATAGAGAGTCATTACTCGCGTGAGAGAAAAAAAAAACACCAAAGGTGCTCTAGCGTCACAGTGGTGGCAAAATTGGAATGGAATATTCAATGTACCTGTAGGGAATCAAGCGTTGCCCGCCTCGAAATATTTTTACACGCATTGAAAAAAAGCTCAGCAAAGTCGCCCTCGCGAATAAAATACATAAGCCCCGGCTCTCATCTCGTATACATAATATATATATATATATATATATACTTTGGCAAAGTATAACCTTGAGCTCGTTTCATTTTGTAAGCAAGCAAAAGCGTTTATAAAGTGTTGTTTGGTTAAATTAAACTTTGATATATATTTTTTTTTTATCTCTCGGCAATTCGTGAAGCGGGGAGCAACACTCGTAAAAACTCTCCCTCTTTCAACTTTTTTTTTTTTTTTTTTTTTTTTTTTTAACATATGAAAACAGTTAATTTTAGTTGGTAAAGATAAAAAATTTGGTTTGCGTCTTCTTAATTGGGCTCCAACGGGCTCAAGTATCTATCGCCACGACACTTTTAAAGCTATGACGCGCGGCTAAGACGCGGAAAAAAGCTCGAGCAACGGACGATTTTTAATTATTTATAGTAAATTTACTTGAGGTTACTTCAAATTCATCTCGAAAGATGTGAAANTGTTATCTCCTGAAAACGACACCGTTTCCACGTAATTGGGCTCCAACGGGCTCAAGTATCTATCGCCACGACACTTTTAAAGCTATGACGCGCGGCTAAGACGCGGAAAAAAGCTCGAGCAACGGACGATTTTTAATTATTTATAGTAAATTTACTTGAGGTTACTTCAAATTCATCTCGAAAGATGTGAAAACAGTTGGTAAATATCATTTCACGAGAATTGACAAAGCGACAGGAAACAACATGCACTGATTCGACGTTATACGTATACGGATAAAAGTTAAAAAATCATGCCCGTCCACTGAAGTGCCAAGATGAGACGGGTCACCACTGCACGTCCGCAATGTGTAAAAGCATTGTGCTGGTGGATGCTCCCGTTTCGTGAACCACGATTATCAAAAATTCACAAAAATCGGATGTATTATTGCTCAACTGGACACGTACGAGGGGGAAAAGTAAAATATTTGCTGAAGCTCGCCTTTCTTACACCCGTATAGTCATTGAGCGACCTCGATCGAAAACACGTCCTCTTCTCCGGAAAAAACACGCAAACTCGAAATTTCAGCGAGACAAATGCTCCCGCCTGCGTAGGGAAAGAACAAGAGAGAGCAATCTAGAGAGACAGATAGGTAGGATTAGAGATAGGGTGCCCCGAAGGCGGAAGAGGCCGGAGGAAAAAAAAAAGAGCCTCCGATACGGTTGGAGGTGTACGGGTATATTTATTTTCTTATCTCGAGAAGAAGACAGGAGAGGTAGGGGGTGGGGTGGCAAGAAGGAGAAGAAAACAAATGTTTGACGATGGAGCGCCGATAAACTCGTGTCAATAAGTTTACGCGTCGTTTTCTTCTCCGGCCAAAGTTGTTACGTATGCCCATTCATGTTGCGGGTGTACATACATACAATATATTTTACAATGCAGGTATACCTTCATACATAAATACGTATATGGCATGCAATTGACACGAGTATATACTACAGGAGGTACAGCGCGCGGAGCACATACGCGTCTTACCCGCTTGCCTACTAATCGAGTTTCCTCTAGTTGTGATTCAAAGTTCTCGCTTCTATTTCCTCTCTCCACCCCTGCCTCGCGACCTCACCCTACACTGAGCGGCAGCGGCACGCTTCCGACTCTCGTATATGCACTTATGCACGGACTCATCATATTATATGTACTGCGCCACATCCGTGTATCGGATATAATAATAATAATATACATTACGTACAAGCTTATAGAAATAAATGCATAGATATGTGTACCGCACTGTATACGCTCGCCCCGACTTTGTTCTCGATCAATATTGGTTTTTATTATTCCGCTAGACTTGTGACTGTGGGACGTTTGTATTCATTGCTGGACAAATAGGTACGCCCAATCTGTGCTCACTTGGACCCCACTTTCCTCCCGATTGATTTGTTTACTTCCTTCCTTTTGTAAATATGTATTTTCACCTATAACCAATGGCGTTGATTTCACTCGAAAAGACAAATTTCAATTGTTTCGTCTGTTCACCTCGAAATGCGATTGCTTTGAGCTATTCCGAGCTGCACCGACGTCCACAACGGAAAAATCAAGTTTTCACTTTGTTTATGCCTACCACAGGCATCAGAGTGGTACAATTTAGGTATTCGGAAACTGTTGAAATTCATGAGCGCAAAGGATCGGGCCCTTCCTCATCATTCAGTCGGCAATACGTGAGTTATTTTATAATGAGACAAGTACCCCAGTCTGTGGATTTGAGCTCTCGGCCTCGATGCATCGCCGGAGACTTTGTATTGATACTTAATATTTGAAAAATAACAAACAGCTCAAAATATTTCTCAAAGCAATTTTCCTCTTTTTTTTTTTTTTTTTTTTTTTTTAGTTAAAGGTACGAATCTGTTTATTCATCAATTTAGTAGAGAGAGGTGAATTTTCAATTTAAAGCCAAGTCATGCCAAATGCCTTCGTCAAGTGCCCTTGGCTTTCTCTCCAAGAGCTGAGAACGATTCATTAAAACTCCGATGACCCGACATTTTTCGTGATCCATTGTCTTGGATGGTCTATTGTCCCACTGAAGCAAGTGGAAAGGCGTAGCTACGAAAATGCTCTATATATGTATGTATACACATCTTACGCAATTTCATCGAATTGGCTTATTAAGACGAGAACACGGGCGAAAGGAGCTGAATGAATTTCACAAAGTATTAGGGGATAGGGTAAAGAAAAGCTCAAAAGTATGCTCATCATAATATAATGGGGGGAGCGGGTGGCGCGTATCAACCGCGATGGGCAGTGTTGAAAGCATATCGTGACAATGTGTAGATGACTTAACTGAGAGGGTAATGAAATTAATAATGTTTTCGTTCAACTTGTTTGGAAAGCAATTAGCGCAGCCCAGACGTACGTAAGTAGAGCGAAAATTGCTGCAAATTACTGGTCACGAAACTTCCTCGAGTTTTCATTTGCTGTGCTACTTTTTAAATTATTCATAATTATACCTCATTTCATTAATTTTTTCTTTTTCATTTAGTTTTTGTACCATAAACTACCCACCTCCCCCCTCCGCTGTTATTATGTCCTATAGGGAAATATGCCCAGTATAAAAAAAAACCTGTAGTATTTATTGAAGTTTACAACTTTTCCGTTCAAAAACCCGGTATTTCTCTATTCCTCGTGATTTTCTCGATCCGGAACATTTAATCTCGCGTTTAATTGACTTTTGAGAGAAAAGTGCCCCGTAAAAAAAAATTATCTTTCATTGAGATACACATATTTTTCTCAGTGTACAACGTAACTGCGGAGAATTAGAAAAAATAGATAGGTATGTTTCCGTGAATTATCTATTTTTTTATTGTCACAAAAAAGCTTAGAATACAGAGCATCACGTTTTACAATAAATACAAAGTTATTTAACAAATGGGATGAAAATGCAAGGTAGTGGGACCACCCCCACATTGGTTTCAAAATTCTTTTATATTTTTATGTGTCCAACAAAGTCAAAAAGCTTTGCGAATGTAATAGCATACACGGCACGCTCAAGCGCAATAATTGCACGTAATTGTAGCACAAGTAGAAGTTACATGTACTATAAAAGAAAGTACGCCCGACAATTTCTTTGCAAACATAGCTTCATGCGTAGCGCCTTTTACTCGGTATAACCGTTATTGGCTCTGCCCACTAAGGTATAAAAGGAAGTACTCTATAATCGAAGATACGATCAAAGGGACTACTAGCGCTTGCAGGTGAGGTAAATTTTCGGAGAATAAGGTACTTTCTTGTACTGCATGTGTAACATGTACCTACGTTATAATTATATTGAAAATTGAGAAGAGATGAGGAAGAAATGAAACGAAGTGGTGTGTGACTATTGGGTATAAAAGAACAGCCTGGTTTGAGCAAAGACAAAAATGACGATGAAAACCACGGAAATTTCGGGTAGGCACCAATAATATAAGTGGGAAGGCAATATTTTTTATGATCGCAAGAAAGAAAGATAATCATGGAAACAGTCCGGTTTGCAAGCCAGCCAAACATGTAAGTAGGTGCAGGCATATAGGGAGGATCGGGGGCGGGTGCCAGCCTCCCACTCTCCGTTCCCCAGGCATCGGCAGAGAGTGGGAGAGAACCGGCGCTCTCTCTCTCTCTCACCATCCAGATCCCCGGCCCGCTCGATAAAAGCTCGCGCGTCGTCCCGCGGGATAGGTGCAGGTGGAGAGAGGTAAGAAAGGCAGGCAGGCAGGTGTACGCACACGACAAACAACATCAGAGCGAGTCGGGGAAGGGGGAGGAGTGACATGTTGTTGAGTGTGTATATGGTGGTGTACCCATCGTTACCTGGGATATGGAGGGCTGGAGGCGCAAGAGGCGCGCGTGGAAGGAGCTCGGCGTGTCTATGGTGTGCTGGCGCGCGAGGGCCGGGTGCGAGGGCGTCATCGAGCTCTGCCGGAACCACGGCAGGGAGATCTTCCGCTTGGCCCTCTGGGCTATCGAGGCCGGCTTGCCGGCCGGCGACGTCATGCTTTCTTATTTCAATACTTTCCGTCTAGGGGTAACGAGATGAGGCTGCACGCGGGTCGTAGATTGTCAAACTCCCCGATGGCCCACCAGGCAGCTTCTTTGCCACCTCGACGAGCACATAATACCACTATCTTCTTCCTCCTCTTCCTCCTCTCACTTATTGGCTTACAATCGTATGTTTGTGTGCTTACGTAGGATTTACTTTATCAATGAAGTAAGATGAAAACTGTTCGTCACTCTGGCTCCATCGTACTTTTCCGTCTTTTCGCCGCCACCGCCTGTATCACCACTACTCATCAGGTACATTGCGTGTGCCATTCACGCGGGTCGTATCACCTTTTCTCTTCTATTCCATGTTTTTTTTATTCATCAACAGTGACGCTGCACCCGATTTCTCAAACATATATTTTATATGGGTGCACGTCGTTTACCCCCACCACCTTACTTATATATGTACTTTTAAACATTTAAGATATGTCTCGCGGTTCGTCCCAACATAATTATATATACTCCGGGCTCGGTGGTCCCCGTCCACCTCGACATGTGTATATTATTACATACGTATAATTGTATTGTTGTGCGCTTTTATTTATGTTATTCACTAAAACCGTGTAATTGTAGTGATGGTTACAACGACCAACTATATCGTTGGGCCTGTACTATCTATTCGGTCTAAAGTCAAACCGCACGTCACTGCTCTTGTTTGCCCTCTTCATCTTTTTTTGTTGCTCACTCTGCAGCAAATAATATCACAGTATAACAAGTGATGGGGTCCCTATCTCCGTTTCACCACCATGTCCATGAGGGTTCGTATACCATATCCCTTTGAATGGTCGATGTTACATCGTATGGATCACTATCGCGAGTATAGGTAGGTCGATCAGAGATGCGCTCCTCCAATTAACGGACGGACGAAAAGACGGATGACGGACGACTCCACGCGGGACTTGGTTTTTTTTTTTTTTCTTCTTCCTTAGCAAAGAGAAGAAAGCAAAGAGCAAAAGTAATTAGAGAACCGAGGATGCAGAGCACAGGGAACGAGAGTCACGCCTGGACAGCTGCGGGTGTTCCTGCCACTGCTGATGGTGGTTAGCAGCTGCACCCAGAGAAGCTGGCGACGAGCTGCGATGTAGTTGGAGGAGGAGAGAGAGAGAGAGACGAGAGCGCGAGGGAGTCCGGCCGCGCGACCCGACGAGAGCCGCGTCCGTACTACCTTTCGCAAGCTCCCTCGGTCGGTGGCGCGCTGGCTGACTGGCGCGCGCTCTCTTTTCCTCGTATATACATACGTCTATACGTGTGGCTCGTGTGCAATGTATATATATATATATATATATATGTGTGTACCCCTGTATACGAACGCTTGCAGCTCTTTCGACGACGACGACGCGCCCCCGTGCTATTCTGCAAGCTCCCGTCCGCGCGCGCACACACGCCGCCGCCCGTCGACTCCTTCCTTACGTTACAGTGGGATGTGTGCTCAAGCCACCACCGCGGGTAGATATGAGCTCTCCACCTGATGTGTAATATACAACTGTCGCAAGAGGATACGATGAGAGGAGGAGGTGAGCTTTTGCGAACGGGTTATTCGTGGACAATCCGTGCAGGACGACGTCCCTCCTGATGTATATCCCACGCGCTCGTACTAAACATACAATGACCCTCTCTTATCCCCCGCACATGTACGTGTAGTATCTACAGATATCAGCGGAAACGCAAATTTTAATCAACAGTCAACTTATATAAATACCCTCTCGGGAAAGCTCGAGTCTTGAATTTTTTTTTTTTTTTTTTCAAATCCCACACTTTACAGTTGAGCTTGCAAGCTCGCGCATGCGCACAGAGTTGACAAATCAAGCACTTGCGCGTAATTTGCGTCACGAGCCGGAACTTATCTATAAGTATCCACACATGCTTGAAAATAAACCTTCTGGTAGGTCATATACGTGCAACTGTAGATACAACAGGCGTGCAAGTATTTATGCGTATGTATTGTACAAAGGCAAATACAATATGATGCATGTTTTCCGGTAGGTATGGGTATAAGTCAGTGTACGTCCAGTGTATATAAAATACTTCAGAGGAAAAACTTCATTTGGCTCTTTTGCTTCCATTCAATGAATGATACCTATTTGAAGCATTCACTAAACGATTAATGAATTTTTTTTTTATTGCCACTGATATGATCTGGTGATAAAAATCTCATTCGCTGGTTAAACTAGAGAAACTTTCAATTATTCATGTCGAGATACTCCCTCAGAAGTCTAAGATAAAAACAAAAATTTTTTTAAGTATTTGTTTACAATGATATGATTGTTTCAAAGAATATTAATTAACCCGAAATTCCGCCTTTCTTCTAAAATTTACAATTGCGTCCCACCTAGTTCGGTCAGCCCTCAAATACTTGGGGAGCGCGTGATTTTGTATGTGTGGAAAAAAAAAAAACAAAAAAAAAAAAACGTGAATACATTTTTAACAGTACTACAATAAAATGAAGCAGTAGAGTTCGCGTGAGGCTCGCTTTACGACTAAACTGACCACAAGTTGTGCTGAAAACGAGTGTGTTGTGCCTAAAGGTAATTTCTTTGTTCATATATAAATTAAATTTGCGGGACGAGCAGAGTTCTAAGGCTACGGGTGAATTTACTCAGCTTGCCATTGATAGGGGATGGACGGTCTGCCAATGTACGAAAGAATGCGAGACTCGCGATTGATTATCCTCTTCCACTCATCTATTTCTCACTCTCGCTCTTATTCCTCTCGTATTTGTTGGGATTCCCTTTGCATTAACTATTGGAATTTATCTATTGTTTCCTTCCTTTCTTATTGACTGTAACTTTATTGTTACTACAAATTTTTTTAATGAAATTATTTTATTTTATTTTCATTTACCGTCCTCATTGTTCTAAATACGAGGTAATATGAAATATTGAACTTTTGATCACGGAAGAGAAAGAGAGAACCTAAATAAATTTGCTCATTATTAAATTTCTGCCAGGCAATTCATTTGATCGAGAAATACTACGCATTCATATTTAAAAAATTCGCAATTGTTTCATGTATTGGATCTCTCTTTAACTGGCAATCAGATTTTCGATTTTTTCTCGCTATTACGCTTTAACTCAATGGTATACAAATAATAGTAACAATTTTTATTCAAACTCTAACTAGTTGATGTATCCAAACTAATCAATTTTATTAATTAACGCTTAGATCCATTACCCGTATACACAATTACTATTATTAAATACCGAAAGTCTCTGGTTATAGTGTTATTGAAAATACACCGTATAATATGCAAAGAAGCAAAATGAAGTTGATAAAGTAAAACCACATGTATTATTTATTAAAAAGAAAAAGTCAGATTATTTGTTTGTTTTTTTGGCGCGTGTAGCAAAATATATTCAGAGACTTTTGGGATCGAGCAAAAAAGCACATACCTTGTCAGAATCGGTGGTATTGGTCGAGCCGAAGGAGGCAAGCGAGTTCCGGTCGAGGTTCTCGGCACTGTCGTCGAGCGAGGCGCACTCCTCGAGATCTCGGCTGGACCGCTGGCTTGAGCTCTTTTTGGCCGGGCTCTTGGGCATACTCAAACTAAAGTAGGTTTCCTGGATGACTTCACGCAAACGCTTTACCCAGAGCTGCTTCGACTCGAGCGAGTTGGAGCGTAACACGACCCGGGTATCACTTGTGGGCGCTCGGCCGGTCCACACTGCGAATTTGCACTCGTCACCCTCGATGTGCTCAGTAACGCCCAACTCCGACGTCATTAGACGGCTTTTATAGATGTATTTTACCTGTCACAGAATTTCATAATTTTAGTCAAATCAATGTGCATGTATTAAAAAAAAAAAAAGTTTTTTTGAATTAAAAAGCATTCATGTGGACGTGACTCAAAAAAGTGGGGATAAAAAAAAGAATCACCTTGCCGTTAGAATCCTTGACTTCTTTACTGAAGAGTAAGTACAGCTCGAAAAGGAAAATGTGTCTCTCTCTACCTTTTCTAATTAATTGTTTGGGATCCCAGACTGTAAAAGGGTCCTGTAACACTACATCGCCAAGTGTATCTATCCTGACATCGCAGCCTTCTAGAAGGCTCAAGTGTAAGGCATCATTAGCTTTTTTAGGCACATTCAGCATCACTTCAAGTCCATCTTTGATTTCACCTTGATCTTCCTGGCAGCATGCCTGAATAAACAAACAATAAATGTATAGTCTTTATTTTTATTGAATCGATTAAAAAAAAAAAAAAAAAAAAAAATCATATTCAATACCTGGAGATCCTTAAGTAGAAGCTGATATTTTGTAATTCTTTGCACCGGTTTGATCAAGTAAGCAGCTATAGGATGTTCTACTTTATGCTTCCTTTGCAAATCATCAAACCAAGTGCCACTATGCATAACTAATAACTGATTGCTTTCTGGTTTATTCTTGCAGTAAATTACATACATATCAAATTTGGCAGCCTGTAATAAACCAATTAAAATTGTTATTTCTCATTTTTTGAAGCCCTTTGGATTTATTGAATCATTAAAGCCAATTTCTAATATTATTTTGCGAACACTAGTGAGTTGCCATGATTAATTACCCATGTAACGAAACAATGTCCAACATCTTCCGGCATTGTTTCGTATTTTTCTAGTTCACGAAGAAAAATGTCGTTGTGAAACCGATGAATCTCCTCCATATTGCTAAAAATTATTGATTCACGTCCTTGTAACCCTTGTGGTACATTATTTTTACCGGCTTTGGTTTCTTCTAAAAAGCATCTAATGCAAGTATCTAAATCCTTAACATAAGTTCTCTCAGTTTGTAAAAGCTCAGCCATAATAAATCTGAAATTGAAAATTTCGTTTCAACATGGTACCACATCATTTTCAAATTTTCTTGATCAAAAAATAAAGTTGAAATTTGTACTTACTCTTTCCGTCTAGCAGATCTACGTTTCTCTTCATTCAGCTCCTTCAGATCCTTGCCTTTAATCTTCTCCTCTAAAAGCGGATCTGAATTTCTATCTATAGTTATTTCCTTGGGTCCTTCGTCCAGCTGTATCTCCAAGTCATCTTCGATCGCTGTTCTGTAGCAATCCAACCGCATGCTAAAATCTTTGTAACGCTGGTCCACTTCGGCAACCGTTTGCTTGATCGCAGTCGCGTGAGCGTGACCTTTTTCCACGAGATTGTCAGCCAGTTGGATTAGGATTTTGACTCTATCTCGAGTTTCCTGAAACACAGAGTAATCAAGTTACTTTGGTGATAAGTTAATTTTTATCTGCAATACAAATTTCACTATACTCGATTTTTGAAACCCAAAGCCACATATTTTATAACGTTTTAGCGTCTGGGCACTAAATTGGAAAGAATAGTGAGCTTGAAAGGAGAGGCGTCAAGTCTCGTACCATAAGAGATAAAATGAGGATCAATATGTTTTTTCTTCCAAAAAAGAGAGTCTATATTTGATATTTGGCAAAGATTCTTATGTAGTGCAAGCACTCGCGCCAGCTCTTTTTCTTTCTTCCTTTCGTTACATGCCTCGCAAATATAACACTACATTTTTGGCTTCTTTTTGTCGCATCCTTTTTTCTACCAATTTTATAGCAACGAGAAACTGTTACATCGTGTAAAAAACAAATGTTATCTATTTTTTAAACTACTTTCAACTTTCATGTGCTACTTTTAGTATTAGATTCGATTAGCAATTTTTAATAATATTGTCAGCTATGTAAATTTATTTATAGACCCATGCCAAGCAACTGTTTCCCTTAAAATGAAGTTACCTTTGCTGCTCCCTTGAACTCGTTGTGCTCGAGGAGTAACTGCTCGTTTTCCGCTCTATTCCTCCCAGCACTGGCATGCGTCGCAAGGTAAAGCTCGCCAGTCTCGCTTATCCACTCGAGCGCCTGTTTAGCGCTACGCTCGAACAGCACGTACTGGTGGCACTGATCCAGACGCTTCTTTCGCTGCGTCCAGCATTCAAGGACTTTATTCTCCTTACTAAGAAGTTCCTCCAAAATATCTATCATGTCATCAGAGAAAAAAAATTTTATAATTAATTGAGTTTGATCAAATAATAAAATTGTTCGTTAAAAAATTAAGAATCAATTTTTAAGTGTATTTACTTCTGACTTTTCCCTCGGAGCCGGTGCTCTGATAATTATAAAATTGCAGGCTACGATTGGTGTACTTGAGGAACGTCTCAGCGGTCCGCCTAACGAGGGTGCACGCCTTCAAGAAAGCCTCTTTTTGCTCCTGGTGCTTTGTTATGAGTGTCGGCACTTGGTTTGCCTTGTCTCCACCCATGCACCAGTCCTCGTCCCTCTTGTACTCCCGTTCGAGGCCGTCAAGAGCTGTGCGCACCTAAAAAAAAAAAAAAAAAAAAAATTTAATTATTCAAGCCACTTGGAAAAATATTTAAAGTAGCAAAAACCTTTTTTCGATAAGACCGAGTAATCGGTTGCGAGAAAAAAAAAAAAAAATATGCAAACTTACCTGTTCTACTGTCTTGTAGAAATTAATACTAGCGGTAACGAGCTTGTGTCGCTCTTCAGCGCAGGTGACGAGCTGCTGCCACCTCTTGGTCACGTCCTCGGCGACCTCCCGTATAGTTTTAGGGTCGTAATGATTAGCGCTTATCAGAGCGTCCGCGTTTTGCTTCAACTGCCACGCCAAGCGAATGAAAATTCATCACAATTAGTATAACTACGTGGATGGCTATGACAACTGTGATTATTAATGTTGGGTAGTTATAAAATAACCTGCACTGCCGACATGTGAGTCTTCTCGATGGCAACCTCGAATTGCTCGTGCACGTGCCTCAGCTGTTCGGCGTCCTGGAGATTCTCGGGTATTCGCAACGACGTGAGCAGCATCGCCTCGCCGTTCCTAATCCAATTGACCACGTGACCGGCAGTCTGCTGCAACTTGACCAAGTGATTGGCCTGCTCGAGCTGTATTCTCCTCATCTCGGCCATTTCCTCGGCCTCCATTTCGCGATCGTTGAGAAATTCGAGGAGCACCTGGACGCGGTTTGACGCGGTGTGCTGGCCGTCGGCCATTATACAGACGCCGGCCTGCTCGAGAACTTGGGCCAGCTCCTGGCCCTGCTGCATGACTTGAAAAGCCGTGTTCTGCATGTGGGCCACGCCGTCGTTGTGGGCCCTCAGCTGGTGGTCGGGCGAGCCTTCACGCGGTGGGTTCTGCAACTCCTGGGCCCACATCTCCAGCCGGCCGCTCGCCTCTAGAGCGTCGCGCTCGAACACTCGTAGCCGTAGGCACAGCTCTAGCCGCATTTTCCGCGTCGCCCAGAGATCCTCGAGCTCCTGGCGCAAACCTTGCAGCCTGTCCAGTGCCGCCTCCACAGCTGCGATCTTGTGGGGAAAAAAGAAAGAAAGAGAAGCGATTGTACGAAAAAGTCAAGAAATGCATCGATCTATCGAGGGAAGGAGTCGTGGCGATGCTTACGGAGCCCGTCGTGTCGGGCATCTCGGTGGAGTCGCGCAACTCTTGCAGCAGCGTTTCGCCCTGGGCTATAGTGGACGCGCAAGCCTCGAGGCACGAAGTCCGGTGTTGGGCGCACTGCTCGAGCAATCTCTCGGCCGTTTCCAGGCTCTCTGCCACCTCGTCTTGCTGCATTTCTTGGCGCAGCTCGTCCACCCACCCGGTCAACTGAAAGTACAAAAAATTAATAAATACATAATATTAATTTCAAACGCGTCAAAGTATAGAGCAGTCAGCCAAACGGTACACATCGGTATACATGAAAAAAAAAAAAGAACGAGCAACTACCTCCTTCTCGTGCGTGTAAAAGACAACGGCCAGGTCGAGCCTGCGTCTACGCTGCTCCACCCGTGCCGCGAAGCTACTGACGTGGGCCTCGAGCTCCTGGGCGACCGCGTAAATCTCGTCCGGGGCGCACTCGCCCGTGTGGGCCAGCTCCTCGGCCGCCGTGAGGAGCTTCGAGGCGTTCGTATAGGTGTTTTGTGCGACGTTCTCGAAGTGCTCGTGGCTTTTCTGGTAGACCCGCGCCTTTTGCAGGTTCCTCCCGACCCCGGTGTTCTTCCGGATGAACACCTCGCCGTGGTTCGTCAGCCAGTCCAGCACCCGCTTCACGTCCTCTTGGAAGAGCCTATGGATCATCATTATTACTCACATTTGACTCGTTGGTACATTAATTGGTTCATTTAATGCATAAACACGAATGTGGAATTTTTCCAGAGCACCCGCGGAGGGACTTTACGTGTTTGAGGATGATGGTATGCTTTGAATGGAAAAAAAAAAGAAAGAAAACCACCTTAGGTGTTGAGTGTTCGACATTGACGTGTGTGCAGTGTTGAGAATGGCCAAAGAAGAGATCGAGTTGCTCTCGGCATCCGATCGAGCCGAAACACGCGAGCAATTCGTGTAAGTATAGTATGACCCACCTGAGCGCGAGCCTCTGGTGAAGCTTGATCTTCCTTGCGTGCCAGCGTGCCTCGAGCGCCCGATGGTGGCCCAGTATCTGATGAATGACGGCGAGCACGTGGGACGCGCCCTCGCTGTAATCGGCCGCTGGATTGCCGCTCAAGGCGCCCCGGCTGTCCATGTGGCCGTCTTGGCTCTGTTTTTGTTTTTTCCGAACGCAAGTACGGATCAAATGTTAATTGTCACCTCAACTCCATTGGTGCAATGAATAATATCACACGCTCATCGCCGAGAAGCGAGCGGTGCGTGCACGAGTAGATCTAAAGGCTTTGAAAAATTGAATCCACTTCGCGAATGGAGTGGGTGATAAAGGCTGCGCCACTTGCTTCTCGGCGTATTTTTTTTTTTTNGTGCGTTCGTACAAACGAAACGTAATTTTTTTTCGCTTTAAATAATTTGAACGGTGAAAGGGTATATCTCGTGTCATTTGGCACGAATCACGTGTTTTTATATTTTGTGATTAGTATTATTATTGACTTTTTTTTTTTTTTTTTTTTTTTTTTTTTTTTTTTTTTTTTTTTCCAATAAAAAAAACGCAACGTGCCAACGTCTAATAACAACTAAGTACTGTGCATGACTACTGTGCTCGACAAGAATGAGGCAGGGACAGGACGGGATCGGCTGCCAAGGATACAAATGCATGTTATATACTTAATATATATCATCCGAGCTACCAAACGAATTTTACTAATTAAACTTGACGCGACACTCTGCAGCGTTTCATTACAAATTAATTGTGGAAGTTTACGTGCTGATTCGCGAGCGCATTAAACCTCGTACGGGCTCCATTCTTTGGGGAATAATACGTAATACCGTAAGAAGAGGAGGACGACGAACTTTTTTCTTTTTTTCTTTCTTTCCTTGTTTCATTTTTAACTCACCGCTGGGAAAAGTTGAAAAGCTCGCACGAGGGGATTATTTCAGCAATACGCATTGAATATTCGATGTCTCTATAACGAGGGCCGACCGACGACGCGACGTCAAGAACTTTTTTTTTTTTTTTTTTTTTTCAAGTAATTAAGAGATGGGTCGAATCATGTACTTCCACGAAGTAGCATAAATAATAATAATCGTAGAGCAGCCATTGTTAAAATTAATTTTTTACGGACACGCTTCGAGCGCAAAATAAACAACACGCCTCGAGTCAGTGGTGGTAAAAGATCGTGAAAAGAGAGTATACCCATCTAAAGCGGTACAAGTATATAGGTATCGAGAGGTGCAAAACTCGCGATGGGCGCATGCATGCAATTAAAACCAAGCCAGGTACTTAGTGTATACGTACAGCGCAGGTATTATGGGTACTGATGAATGTGTTTATAGGTACATATATACTTGGGGGCGCATGCCACTAGCCACATTTTACATAGGTAGGTATATAATATATCATGGACCTACTAAAAAAACTGCGGTAAAGCAAATAAAGGGAGACAAGACTCGTAAGGTATGCATGGCGTACACACGATAGCGGGTGAACGAGGAGCGTAAGTGGTGGATGGGTACGTATTATGAGTACCTACACGTGCGGTGTGTGTCAGTGACAAGTACGAGGGTGTAAGAGGCAATCTCGGCATGAGCTATCTAAAACACGGCGTCGTATGTACATACACATGAACGTGTATATAATATATATATATATATATATAGGCACACACACACAAGGGATGATAAAGGGTGAGGGTGGATCGGTACAGGGGGTGTGGGTGTGCGTGGAGGGCAAACAAAAACGAATAGGCCGAGAGAGAGAGATTTGTGTGTGCTCGGATTTTAACGAGCACGTAAGTAGAAAGAGAGACACAAAACAAACAACACATATATACTTATGAGAACTGCAGTGGAGACGAAAAACGTGAGGTGAACCGGGAAAATAAGTAAGTAAGTGGGACTGCAAATAATTACACAAACAGAAATAATGCGCGCACACGCGGAATGTATGTAATAATTGTTACGTGAGTATAAGTTGGTATACATGACAATAGAAACAGAAGAAAAAGAAACACACGAGAAGAAAAGTCAGTTGTACTTAATAGAGAGAACACGAGGGCATGCAGGAGGACACGTACGTGTTTTCTTGTCGGGTAGTCTATTCCCTGGGGTTGGTTACAGACTTGCACGAGGTGGTCCAGCTGGTAAAGAAGCTTCTTACTCGTACTGTGGACCTAGACAGCACCACCGAGACAGAGGGACAGAGAAAGAGAGACAGAGAGTGAGAATAAAGTTGTGGAAGAGAGAGAGGACAAGTTATATTCTCCTGGTCCATTGTTAAACAATCCGAGCTGAAATGATGCACCGAGTGAAAAGCTCCGCGAGAGAAGCAGAGAGAGCTTTGCGTTTTCACTCGTGCATTCTTTCAGCGTGCAGCTACGGGGGTAGCTCTGTGTGCGCCAACCCGAGTGTATACTGTTGGTTTTTTTTTTTTTTTTTTTTTTTTTTCTTTCTTTCGCTCTTCTTTCTCTTTTCGATTCTTTTGTTTTTCTTTCTTTTTCCTTTATGCTTTCGAAACGAGTCACCAAGCACCGTACTGTGAACAAGAGGATGTCTTGTAGTTGCTGGTGTCACCCGCGCGCATGGACTCTAGCGGGACTGTACATATTATTATGCGTGGCTCACTTCCTCGATTTTCCATTCTCTTTCATTTTATTAGTTGGTACTTCAACAATCGAGCACTCAATCCGACAATGGTAGTAAAACTTTTGTCACGCCAATGTTTTCAGATGAATCCTCGATTGTGTGCCTACGGCTTTAAAATTTTCAGTACTCACGATCAGTTAAAAGCATGCGTGTAGGTATTTTGAAACATTCAATCGCCGAATTCCACATAAAAATCATACAAATTTCGCATTGAGTACTCAAAATTTTTATGAAGTACTATGGTAATGAGGTGTTCTCTGAAAGAAGGTATGGTTTTAGTTTAATATACCACAGGTGTAGGGGGTACATTTTGATGGGGCGCAGGGGACCAACGGTCAATATCAATCATCGGTTGCGTGACCAATTTGACACGAGTGTTTAGTCCGATTCCAGCGCTCCACCAAAATACGTACCTTATACGTAATTATATTGACAGTTAATTGCCTCCTTCTAACATTCGAGCAGAGTATGAATTATGTATACATATATGTATAGGCATGACGTTTTCGGCATTCTACCCAGTCACCAGGTTAGCGTTACATTTCATCCTTTTTTCTTACTTTATCGAGATTGCTAGAAATTGTTATTAAATTTTTATAATCAAATAATAACTCGTACGTAATCGTCGGAACCAACAACTGCACTCGCGCTGTGACAAACTTGCAACATCTTTCCTAGTCCACTCAATAATGCTTGATATGCGTTATATACCTGCAGGAACGTAATTTCTTCATTATTACTGATTACGTGACAATTTACCTCTCTGAAGGATTTTACTACAGAGAGGTACTTGTTTGTGGTTCTGAGAATGGTATTTATTGCCTGTTACGTATTTTATGACATTATTTCAATAGAAGAAAAAAAAAAAATATTATTTTTCGTACCAAGGGCGCGGTAAAAGTTAAAATGTCAGGAAAAACCCCCCGAGGTAGGAAAAATAACGTCCGCCACATAAGAGCCATCCAACCGGGGCTGCCATTCACAGGTCCCTCGGGCCGAAAAATAGCCCCGGTGACGATGGCGCTTCAGCGACGAAAACTAGTATTTAAATATTACTTGATGATAATTGGGAGAAAAAATACAAGTGTGAGTAAGCATGTACGTCATGTATATAATAAACGTAAAAAAAAAAAAAACAATAAAACTTTCAATTACATACTGATTTCATACTGAATATTGAAGTAGGAAGAAAAAAAAAATTTTTTTTGACTCGACGCTCAAGGTAAAAATTCAAAGTTATTAGCTGGCATACTTTGATTGTTGTAAAATATTGCAACTCGTTTGAATAATGACTCAATTTAAAAATCTCTTTCAATTGTACATTTTACATCTGGATTACTCGTAAAATCGTTCTTTGCCACACAAATACAAAGTACAAAGAGCCAGAGGCGCTTGAGTTTAAAAGTTAAAAAGAGGGAGAGAGAGAGAGAGAGAGCGAATCGATGTATTCGACAAGAGAAAAAAAGTATTAGTACTTTGTAGCCGCCGGACGAAAGGAGCAGTGAGACTTACCTCGGTGTAAGCCTGGCACATGGCCTCGTAGAGCGTCTGGTGCTGCCTGATGTGCGACTCGAGCACGGGTATCTCGTTCGGCAGGTTGTTGGCGTCGCAGGCCTGACTCCAGCCGGCCACGCTGTCCACGTACTGCTCGGCCTTGTGGTGAAAAACGACACTCAGCCCCAGCACTGCCGTGCGCTCGTCCAGCCCAGCCGCAAACTCCTTCCAGGCTCTATCGAGACGGCCGGCAACTGCCCGGATGTGACCAGCGGCGTAGTGCTGGGTCTCCAACAGACGACCGGCCATCTGCAGGATCTTGTTGATGTTGACGTACATGTTCATCGAGTTCATCGCAAAGTGCTTGTGATCTTCTTGCAGGCCCTTTGCTGTCGAGAAAACGCAGGGATGTCAACTATGGATCTTTTGGCTATGAGGAACGAAAAAAAAAAAAAAAAAAAAAACCGCACCCAGCTGGTAGGAGCGACCGATCTCGACGTAGTTGGTCAAAAAGTTGTCGCGGTTGTGGCATATCCACTCGAACATCTTCTCGCAGTCCTGCTCGAAGAGCCTCAGCTGGAAGCACTGCTCGAGCTTGATCTTCTTGATGTGCCAGAGCTGGAGAAGATGCTGCTGGGCCGCGTTGACCGAGTCCAGGTGCTGGATCACGAGGTTAGCCACGTCCCGGCTGTCCGAGTCGGAGCCAACTCCCGAGGCCGCTCCGGATGCCTCGATGCTGCCAATGCCACTCTCTATGCTCGCGCTACCGTTAACGTTCACGTTGAAGCGCTGCAGGAGCCGGTTACCGACCACCCCGATTTCTAACAGACGGGAGCAAGCCCGATTACAGGTTGAACACACACTCGGCGGCAAAAACACAAAAAGAGAGAAGGAGAAAATGATAAAAGCCACACCTTCGACCGAGACCTTCATGATCTTCTTCTTCATCTCGTTGTGGAGGTCGATGCCGTGCTTGGCGCCACCGACGTCGTCCGCAAAGTCGTTGCGGCTGAGATCCTCCTGGAGGTCGTCGAGCCTATCAAGGATCTCGGTCGCCTGCCAGGTGAAGTCCTCGACAGCGAGTCGGGAGTCGATCCAGTGGGCGTGATCGTACGGAAGCGAGCCGTCCAAGTCCGCGGTCAGCTGCGTGGGGTCTATGTTTCTGGCCAGGGCTTCCAAGTTCACCGTGTTGATCTGCATCATTTTGTCACAAAAAAAACATAGGTAAGTATTTTTTGGGTCCACGACAAACATCTCGGTCCTATGCACTCGATAAAACAACGACCAGATTTGAAAATGTACGAAACGAAGATAATTTTATTCGGACTCGCTCGTTATGCGAAACAAGTACATAAATAAATCAAGTCAAGTCGATTAGATATAATATATACACGAAGGGCCGAGAAAAATGGATGGGGCAAGGTTGTGGCCCTTCTTCTTTCTGTCCAGCAAACGAAATAAAAACAAGAAAATAGACTCGAAACGGATTGCAGCACTAAAAAGAAAAGTATTGTCTGCACGTATATGCACGAGAGTGAAACTGCACGTACAAGTAAAAATACAGAGAGCACTTTTCATTATTCGCTGGCATGGATGTAGCCTAGCTTTGAAAAATGTTTTTAAAAAAAAGTAGTCCCTACATATCTCTCTCGCTGACGTCACACACTTGGAGAGAAAGAGAGAGAGAGAGAGAGAGCAGCTACAGACGCGAAACAGAGCATGCATAACGGAGGCGGACAAAAATCAATGCTCATCCATGCACGAGAGCCGAAAAATTTTCCGATTTCCTGGCAAGCAAGCAAACAGCCTCTCAACGAGAGCCCCCAAAAAGTGTGTAGGTATAAGTTGATAAAAAGCCCCTCCCTCTCTCTCGAGTGTCAGCGATCCTTTTTTCTTTTCCCTCTGCATAATTATATACGCGTACGTGTACGTGCATAATATAAAATATGTACATCCTAGTCTTCTATATAGCTAGTGTCCTCATCTCATACATTTCACGCTGTGTAGGTATATAATTATAATCGCAAGTACCTATATATATATATCATATGGATGTATTACAGCAGCAGCAGCGATGGGTGTTTCTCTATTATTTATATATAAGTACGAAGCGCCGGTGTATGAATATAAAAGAAAGGGCCAAAAGTATAAATAAATATGAGTAGAGGGAGGGCGACACAATAGTTGTTGTTGTATATAAATATATACGCAATTTTCTCTCCGCGATGCCGTAACCGGTAAAAGTGGGCCGAGCTTATTCACCGAGACCGGCTCTGTGTCGGCGAGCAAGTTTACCTCCCACCTATATACTTCCTTCATGTCGTATATACCAACATCCGTCCACTGTCCTATCTGCATATTTTGTAAATCTATTTTCGCGTGTTACGAGTGCACATGCGATAACACGCAGACACGTTTTTTTTTTTTTTTTATCATAATATAGTTTGTGCAGACTGCCAAGTAATAATAAACGCTGCTGCTGTTTTATTGTAAAATCTAGGGTTATTATATCATATATAGCTAAATTTATTTGTGCGCGTATGCAGTGCACGTACCTCAAAGTTGTACTTTTTCTGTTTGGCCAGCGAAGTCCTCTGCTTTTGCCAAAAGTTCTCCGGTTTGATGAGGAAGGCCGCGTAGACCGAGTGATGAAAGTGGTCGTGCAGTACCTGCAAAATCATACAAACATGCATTCATGTTGCACCAACACCTTATGCATTATCTACGAGATCGATACGTATTATGATATTATTTATATATTATACACATGTATATTTCCCTATTCTATATGAAATTTTGGGGGAGCAAGAAAATCGGTATGGTTGTATACGATACGTAAGTATATAAGAGGATGGTGATTGGTATAATAATAATATATGTATACCTTTAAAATCGGTTTGACGCAGTCCCAGGTGGCGCCGCGCATGTCGACGACAATGGTGAAGCGCAGGCCGCGGTCCTCCTCGTTGGGGATGGCCGTGAGGTACTGGAGGAGCCGGCGATAGTCATCGGGTTTGGCTCGCTCGCGTCTCGGCGTGGCCGGGAACAGGAGCAACAGACCGCCCCGCCTGTCCCGGCCACCCGGCAGTATGGCCAGCCGCTCCTGCAGCAACGGCAACACCTCCGCGCCCCTCAACACCTCCATCTTCGTCATCCCGTCCATGTTAATAATATCCTCCTCCTTATACTCTCGCGCACCCCCCTTACCCCTATTTTTTTTTTTTTTTTTTTTTTTTTTTTTTTTTTTTTTTTTTTTTTTTTTTTTTTTTTTTTTTTTTTTTTTTTTTTTTTTTTTTT
>NW_019379551.1:46525-73566 GCF_000648655.2 Copidosoma floridanum
AAAAAAAAAAAAAAAAAAAAAAAAAAAAAAAAAAAAAAAAAAAAAAAAAAAAAAAAAAGAGGGAAATAAAGATTTCCTCGCATTTCCTTTAAACCGATAAAGCCTTTGAATTTTTGCGCGTCCTACACACACGCACGCGTGCATAAGAGGAGCATATATCTTCAGTTTCTGCATCACCAGTATCATCATATACATGTATATAGCAAGTACCACGAGGTATTGAGTATATAGGTATACTTTTGAAAGCATTCAACCCTCCGACATGCATGCAGTTCTCGAAAAGAGGAAACCTATAAGTATATCGTACCCTTACGAGATACATGCATCGAGACAATACAGTAGCAGAAACTTTGCGACTGTCAACTCGATTATTTTTTCTTTTTACTTCTGTAATATTATATAGTAGGTATACACCATGCACTCGTATACGCGTCTCTATTTTACCATCCACATTTCACCGGAAACTTTGCACAGCAGCAAAAGTTCAACTTATCGCTATACCCACTTATATTCTGGGTTCTGGCATGATACAACGCGACGAATTCTAGGGAATAAACACGGTCTGCAGCGGAGATGGCGAATACTAGGAAATAAAGGAATTAATATGGTACTTTTAGAGGAAGAAACAAAAACGAAAAAAGAAAAAGATATATATGGTAACGATGATGATATAAGTTAAAGAAGAAGAAAAAAAAAAGAGGTGGATGTATATATACATGGTATATATCAGGTGAAGCGATGAACCTGTTTTCCTACCATGTTCACTTTTCTGAAAGATCTTCTGAGAGATCTCCGGTTAATAATTCCCGGCTCGCGTGTAACTTTGTTGTCGGTATCTCTCTTTATGCGACATTCTATTGAGTACATGATGCCGAAGGCAAAAATATGTGTCATATGTGCACCAAACAGCCACTCAAGGATTGAGAAAAAAAATTTCATCGAAGCTAATGAAAAATGAAAATCTTGAAAATTAAATGATTCCTTATGACATGAGAGCTTCGTAAATTATATTTCCTTTTATAGAATAAATGGCAGTCAGGATACTGTTGTACGCGCGCTTATACTTCAAAACATTATAGGTACACGATTACTGTGAATGACAATGATTTGGTTGTACATTTTAAGGTAGTGCTACTACTACCAGCAGGGTATGTTACACTTCATAAGACAAAGTATATGTGTATATATATATATATATTTTACAATCATGAATTGTAGATAAATTCATAAAGATGTGTACATGGATTACCAGTACGTGAAAGTCTACGTGATTTGATAAAGTAATAAAGCGAATAAAATAAATGATAACTTCGATGATGTAATAATATACGTGATGGGTGCGTATGTTAATTGATATTTATGAATCATCGGCACTTGAGAAAATACCATATTATCAGCACATGTGTAAGACAAAAGACTTGCACAGTAAATAGTAAATTTTTTTTTTTCACAGAATAAAATAGAATGTAATGATTTTAAATATGGAAAAAAAGACATAAATTAAACAAATTCAACAAAAAAAAAAAGCTCGCTTTTGACATATTCGTATTTTTTAGTTAAGGCGATTAGACACAAAAATGATTACCCGAGCAGCTTGGCGAGTGTCGCGTTAACACCTCAGCGTGCCACTTTGAGTAAACACTCCTTCGGATTGAAAGCCGATCGTGTACGCGTAAGCACTTATAAAAATAAACAAATAATCCTCGCGTGCACGAGTATACACATTTCTCCCAATCGAAATATTCTACACCGGAGAGAGAGAGAGAGAGAGGGGCTCGGAGAGGGGAGTATCACTATAGTTTTGTAAACACCGAAACGAGCTCAACCTCGAGCTCAACGCCACACAAAAAAAGACTGATTACAAATCTGCCGCATCCCCAAGTCGAAAAATATAAAAAAAATAATGATGATGATGATGATGATGACTGGATGTAGATGTCCAGGGCACACTTTTGGAGTACTTAATCTGCCGGCTCCGTAGATCCCTCTTTCCTCCCCCGCTTATGTCTCTCGCAGCATTCTCCCGAACAGAGAGACGAACGCAAAAGCCGGCTTTCTTTCGCATCAGCCGTACCTATACGTGCATCAGTGCTGGTTGTACGTACTTATGCATCAGAAAGAACGAGCGGCATCGGTCTCATCTTTAGCCGCGGTATAGAGTATCTCCTCGAGAGCTCGAGTCTTCCTCTCTCTCTGTGCTAGCACCACTCGTTGAAAAATCGAGCGGAGTCCCAAAGAGGAAAATCAACAGAAATGGAGGCTCCGCCGCTCATCAGCGCATGGAAAATACGAGAGAATATAGAAACTCTGTTTTCCTTTTCTCTGATCCCCGAAGCATCCACTCCCTTCCTTCCCCTTGTCCACCGACGCAGCCAGCAGTTCCCGAGTATTAATGTGTATTAATACCTCTCTCTCCTCCCCCCCAACCTCCTTGCCCCTACCTCGACCTAGTAATCGGAGTTTGTGTCTTTAACAAAAATTATAATAATTGATTTTGATGAAAACAATGAGAGCGTCTGTTTATGTTTATGCTTCCCTATAAGAAATTATCACTATTGATTGCTGCAAAAGAGAGTCTCAAAAACAGAGAGAGAGAGAGAGAAAGAGAGAGAGAAAGAGTGTGTAAGAGATGCGTCAAGTCAGAGATCAGGAGACGAGTTGATCAATTTGTGGGTATTAATTAATTGCTGTTATCGAGCCCGGAGCCTTCAAACTTGCACACAATTGTGAATAATAATATAGGCTTTGTTGTTTTTCGTCGAGTTACGATTATAAGTATAATATAGGTACTCAAAGCGAGAGAAAAAAAAAATAATCTCGTTTATTTTGGAAACGAGTAAACATTTACCGGATCATACAAAAATAGTCGTTTCGATTTGTATCTTAGGCAACGTGTTTTTTTTCTAAGATGCTGGGAGGTAAGACGTATTTGTATAATTATCACGTAAATCGATAAGTCAACAATAAATATCATCTTCCGGTGTACATGAAAATTTTTAACATTTTTAAATAAAAAGTAATAATAATAATAATAATAATAAAAAGTAAATTACCAATAAAAGTGTGCTTAAATGCGCGTGTATGTATAAAATGAACAATTAAAATTGATAATTGTCATTGCTGTCACACGTACGAAGCATTGCGTACGGAAATACAAATTGTCTCGTACTAATACATTACTACCAACCAACTGAGTACTAAGTACTGCCGCTTCAAACGCTTCAAACACATAGAATGAAATGCGAAGTTGTTCTACTATACTGTATACAGAAGGGAGGGAGACGCGCGACATCGGTGTATAAGCTCGGGCAATAAGATTAAAGAGTTTCATCCTATACACTGTAAATCCAAGTGCGTTATTTTAATACACTTGGAGCGTGTGAACCGCCGTCACAGAATTTACACGTTTCTAGGCGTTTTATTCCAACACGCCTCAAGTGTGTATTTTCCACACGTTTCAAACGTATTAATACAACACGCCTTTAAGCGAATTATTGCTAATTTCTTATTTGCTTCGCGAATCATATGTTTTGGTGCCAAATAAATAATAAAGTTGCATATTACTTAGAAAAAGTAATAAAACAAGCAGATTCAAATACCACCACTGAGAGTATTATTTTTAAAAATTCTTGAATTGATAATGCACACGGATAACGCGTGTAAAATTATATGTTAGAAACGCATTATTGTACTAAAACACACTTATGCGTGTTGCTTTAACACATTTAAAAAAGTGCTTTTAAAACATAACGCGCCTACGTGTGTTAAAATACACGCTATACATATATGTGTGTAATTAAACACACTTAGATTTACAGTGTAGCCGGACGATTGTCGTTGCTATCCACTCCGCTTTCAATGGCGGAAAAAGGCCAACATTCGGAATAATTCATTCACACGCGGCCGCGCTACACGAGAGATTTTAAACTTGAGATCGATGACGTTGGGGAAACGTATGATTTTCCCACGGGGATTTCCTACCTTCCAGAAAATCCAATTCGAGTGGTCCATCCGAAGGAGTTCAATAAGACGTACCTACGAGGATAAGTAATACCCATAAGTGTCCTATTGTGAGCACAAACTAGATATTATATTTATTAACGTTGTCAAAGACTATGACGGGCCTTACCGGGAAAATGAGTGTAATATTTATCACCCTCATAAATTTGTTAAGGGATGACTGTTGGTATCGACAGTCTTTGAGCGTGTTGTACGTACATTATATTATATACATATTTCTTTCTTGCAGCAAAAAATCAATGACTAATTTTTATCGATTTATGTACACAATAATACCGAGCCGGTAAAATCATATACCCGTCACTGAAATTTTTGGTACGATCGTTATATAATGTTGTTGGTTAAACCATACAAACCGCTACCTAACTAAATGTTTTCAACAGCAAAAAACTATGCCGATAAAATCATCAACAACAGAGAAAAAAATTACTCGTGAAGGGGCGATAGTGGAAACGTCACGTGCGTCTTTATAAGTAACAGCAGTCACGGATAAGTAGTTGACTCATCGTCGGTCATAACAAGTAACTGCAGCTGATGTGCGAGATGTGTCCCATCCTCGTGTATTTGGGTATACTATATACATGCGAGGTGTATTAGAAAGATATTATATACTTAACATTATATTATATAGGTACCTACCATCGCAACGAGAAGCCGAGGACAAACTAATCGACCTCAACTGCTGTGCACAAACATAATAAATATATAAATATATATCGTTCAAGATGCTCTATTAGATGGTATATTACACTTACTCTAGGAATTTTTATTTCTTACTTTTAGCAACAAGGACGAGTAACCCTTACAAAGGAACATAATATAAGCAAGATTTTTGTGGCATTCGTTACAGGGACCATTAAAAATTTATTTGTACGAGTTAAAACTCGTCCATTTATACGGTATATACACGAGTGGGGCCCGTGTCCATTAACAGTGTAGGATGAAAATTTCTTTCCTTTTTTTTCCCACGCTGTGAAACGTAGGGAAGAACTTTTCACCAACATTTACGACTTGGCGCGCTCCTCAAGTGTTAAGAATTGTTTGTGCATGTGGCAAAAGTGTGTTATTCACGTTTGAGCAAAGAGAGAGCACTGAAGTTTAAGGTCCACTCTACCAAACACCAAGTTATTTATAAATATATTCCTTCAAAGAGGCACCTCGACGAGGAAAGCACTAGCTGGACCATACAACTATAAGGTGGCTTCTCTCTCTCTCTCTCTCTCTTTGGCGTACATCAAAGTGACGACACGTTGTATACTTTAAACCTTTTTTAAAAATTTTGTATTTCCGTTGCTCATAGTATAACGTTCATACCCGTTACATATAGATATACAAAATTAATCAATAATACAGTAAGGTACGGCAAATAAATTTCTGGGCGTTCTTATATGCGTATTTACTGCTGCTCCAAATTTATTTCAGAGCATAATATATATGTGTCGTTAGCATGTAAACCTTGAGAAGCAATAATTTACAATAAAATGTACTATAGGTAGGAAACCAACACGCGATACTGCGGGGAAAAGTAAAATATAAGGTAAGTGTACGTACAGAAGCGCATCATTGACCAGAGATATGTTACTTAATCATCGTACAATATAAACATACACCCTGGATTATATCGATTCAGTATCATCATTGATCATCATTGATCCAAACAAGAAAAGAAGAAATTTACAGTGGTAAGCGGTAGGTGATTGATTAAATGATATATTAGGTATATATGTATGATTACGGACTCGATTGCAAAAAGCATATCAGCAATGAACCCTGTAAATAAAGGTACATGAGATATAGGTGAAACGCGGAGAAGAATCACATTGTAAATGAAACATTCCGATGTTAGAAATCGTTATGAATATCATTGAGACAAGGAGGTAGCAATAAAGGGCCCTTGGCGCTCATTGGTTAAAAAAGAGTATTTTCTCAGAGAGACAGAGAAGGAAATTGTATACCTTTTGTCGTGGAGTCTTATTGTAGCAATATATATATATATATATATTGCTACATTTTTAGGTACCCACTATAAATAAATAAATAAACGTATATTCTTTCAATGGCCAAAGACACGCAGTAATATAAGTATACATTATACACGTGTAGGTATTAACGTAGGCGCATAATTATTGTACAATAGGTATAACCGCAAAGGAATGCACTGCGGTACTGTAAGATCGATCGTCTCTCCTGATAACTTAACGTAAGGACGATTTTTTTTTTTTTTTTTCATCATTGATTTCCGGCTTTGAGTGAATTGCTGTTTAAGTAGCTTAAGGTACGCATTTGTTTCAGTGAATAAAAGTGTCTCTTACATGCGCATACGTATCACTATTGAGATTCAGATGCGTACCAAAATACTTGTATACTAGCGGAAACTACAGTTTAATAATTTTTCGATTTGATTATAAACTTTAATTTCCAGTAAAGACAATTATTCTAAAGCAGTTAGTATTCCGTGCAAGAAAGAGTAAATAGTACAAAAAATAGCCAAGATTGAAAGAGCATGATTATAAAAACGATGTCAATTGGTATTCACGTGATGGATCAATGGGCAATGTAAAGACATTCATACATCATAAAAAAGTGCAAATGTATATCAACAATTCATTCATTCATTTCTTCAGTCATTTACCGACTTGCTCTGATGCGAAGGAGAGGCACTTGTGATAACTTGATAGCATTAATTACACAGAAAGATTATAATAAGTATACGCAAATGATTAAAATTTTTTTATACATTTTTTAACATTCACTTATTTACCGTTTATAACAATATATTGGGTGCACGTTTGTAACATAACTATTTTTCCTTTATAAAGCTACAAATGTTGCATTAAGAATCGTAGGACAAAGAAAATTTGTTTGTACAATGTTCATACAAATTTAGGACTGTCTATGGTAAATTTCTTTTAGCATCTGCTGCTTCTAGGTGAAGCGTTTCTTTAAAACTCATGAAAAACTGATTTATCTCCGTGAAGGCGTCAATATGATTACATATTGATTTTATGAAAAATACAAGAGGCTACTACTGAACCCTCAATCCTCACTCGAAGAAGATAGTGCATTTGGGTGGTTGATGGAAAAAAAAAGTATGTAAAAAGAGAAGCTAACGCCTCCTCTTATCACTCTCTCGTGCATGCTGTAAGTGTGCATGTATATATGTAAGGTATACATTTGTTACACAGCAAGGGGAGAAAAATGTATACGAGAGGGTATCGGTCGTTCCGTAAAATTCCCATCGTATCGCGAGATCCGTGATTCGTTCGACGACAGTATCAACTATACATTTACAGATTTAACATCAGTGTACATACATTAGTTGTTACGCTGTTCAAGTACATCATCAAATATATATATTTGAAACGGGAGAAAATTTAACAAAATATTGTACTTCGTATGTATCCCCGAAATTTATCTACAGATAGACAAGTCATGATTGCAAGTACGTAGACACTGTTATCTAAATAAATAAACTAAATAAGTAGCCTAAGTAGCGGAACGCAAGAAGAAAAAATAAAAATAAAAAAAAGACTCGCACGATATAGCCGTGATGATGCGGGGAGTAAGTATAATGATATGAAGTTCATGATGTGCGTGCTCGAATCCCGTTACACTATACGTTATTACGCACACATTTCGCATACCTTAATGGGAAAACGGCAGAGCCACAAAACTTTTTTGACTTTTCGCATCAAATGACTCAAGTAAGTACCTATAGGTATATTATACACCAAGTAAGTGTACCGATGTGCCATAACTTGATTGCTTTAATAATAAGAAGATCTAGGTACGGAGGATACCTTATTATTCGCTTCATTCTCATCAACACCCCCTCGTGCGAAAGGAATATATTTTTATTCACATAATAAGTAAGTATATGCCTACCTAAAATAAGTCTATGTGAAAGAGCGCGCTCGCTACCATGTAGTAAGTAAGTATTTACCCATATACATATACTTCAGAAAAGCGGAGTCCAATGTATAAGGTAGATGTATACATATACGCACACATTGAGTCAGCTCAAGCCCGGTCAAGCCGCAGGGAAATATGTCTGTGTATATACACATATAAAGTATGTGGAACCCTACACTTGCGTGTATATGTATACATACCGTTCTAATGGCGTTTGTAGATATATAATATATTGTATAGGTAATCGTATGGGTCCTAACGCCAAGCCAAGCTAAGCGGCATATAATATTATTTGACGCATTGTACGTCGAAATCAACCTCCATCAACCCTTTGCCTTGTATCGATTGTGTACTTATAAAATATATACAATATTATAATATATCTAAGCAAATATATATAAGTATAGACACACACACACACACCTCGTTGGCTAGAGCCCCGGAGGCGTCGTCGTCGTCGCCGTCGCCGTCGCTTTTGCTGCTGCAAGGGCCGAGGCAAGGACATGATTTCCCACCGTGCAGCCCTTCTCGGACGTGACTGCTGACATTTCCTAGTGCAGGCTGCAGCCTCCGACACTTTCAGCCGATGCAACTAGACATGTTCCCGGCAGTAGCCCGAAGTAGCTATAATCAGCTCCGGCGTGGGCGCCCTTCCTCGCTTGCGACCTGGAGCTCAGCATAACTATTCTTGCTCCGTTTTTAATACGTATATAGGTATAGACGTATGCATGTTATCTTAGGTATAGTGTGTAGGTACTATAGACTCGACTCGCGTGTTGTGTAGTAAGTACTCTTTGAGAGGCGCGAGGGGCACCAAGAGGAAGAGAATAATATATCTGGTCTGGCTTGCTGCAGGCTGTTAATGACTGATGCAGTAGGTATACAAGTAACAAGTAATAACGAACGCTGATGCTGCACGCCTTTACTACTTACTTGTATTACCTACTTGGTTGATGTAATTCAATATAAAATATATACTAATTTAGCTGATGATGTTCTTCACTACATCATGGTATCACATTTCGTCGTAAGTATACACTTATAATATCATCTAATAAGTACAACAAAATAAATATACTAAACACACAGCACTAAGTACGACACAATCACGTTAACTTTTTTTTCTTTGGGTTTCTGTAAATCTGTACAGTTCTGGATGGGTAGGTATAGGTGTATTATAGCATCGGCTTCGTCAACACTCATGCAACCGACGTAACCGTCGTATAGAGGAGACTCGAACTCGAGAATCTCGAGGTCCACGGTGCACCTCCTCACCAATGTTATAACGAAACCGCGCAACGACCGACGACCTCTGCCGACGACGACGAACTAAAGTACGGAGTACGGACTACGGACGGCAGCGGCACGACAGTGGCTTTAGCTGATGATCACACACCGACACTGATGTGTTAGGTGGTGTATACCTATAGGGTATAACATATATAGGATATGGATCGTGTATTATAAGACATATAGGACAGGACTATACTCACTATACTCTATAACTTTATGAGAGATGAGAGGATTGAGAGAGGGCATTGATGAGGGCTTGTGCATATGTAAGTGTATAAATGCACACAAAATTCACAAAGCCATCTAGCCATCCCTCGGCACGGCAGTCTCGGGCTTGGGCCTCAGCTCTTTTGGTCTATATAACGTAAAGCGTGTAAACTTTACATGTGTAGACACTCATACTTATAAGTATAGGAGCTCGGGTAGTCGGGTATACTCGTGTTGGCTTGGTTGGTTAACGTGCTACACTGCTACCCCTTTGAAAATAACACAGCTTTTGGGGGTTGTGGATTCGATTCCCGGTCGGAGCACTCAGATTTGTTACTCTTTTTTACATTGTTTTTTAGATTAAAATCTTGAATAATGACATCTATAGTTATCACTACAACAGCGAGTACCGACTGCCGACTGTGCCGAGGAGCAGGCTACTGGCAGCAATGATTCGCGCGAAATAATCAATTATTTGAATGAGAAGAAAAGGCTTCCACCTCAGATTGTTTATTTGATAAAATCATGTAAGATATACTTTTATATTTATGAAAGTAACAATCGAGCAAGTTATTTTAACAAATTTTTTTGGCTGTCAAATGCAAAAAAACAAAATAGGTAAAATGTCAAGGGTAACAAATAATCTAATAACTGCGACATGCGCTTCATTCATTGTTACCTTTTGCAGTAGAGGTAGTAATCTATTTGTATTTCCTGTCGATACCATACATTTTTGTTTTCTTTTTTTCATTCTCCGTGAAGCCGCAGTCACATCGACTAAAAAAGTGAATTTGTAGGTAGGTAAGAGTAGCATCATAATTAAAATCAACTACCTAAAGTAGATATTTAAGACAAGTTTTTCTTGTTCTGTATTATTTGTTAAGAGAAATAATTTTTACGATTTTTCGATTCATTGATAAGAATGATGGGTTATTGATGAGTTATTAAAAACTGCACCCAAAGCAAATGGGGGTGTGGAAAGACAGGTTATGGAGAGGAGGGGGCATAATAAACACTATTTGCTTTGTGCACCAACGGCAAAAATTGAAACTTCGATACCCAAATCTCATTTAAAATATATGTATTCACCGAAAGTGATACGCATGTGTGTGTCCACAGGGTCTTAAAGGTTATATACCTATATATGTATTCCAACATCAGGGCCATGCCCTTTCGATTAACTCGCTACAGTCGCTACGTGCACAAGCTGAAAAAGCGATCGCAGCAATACCTGCAGTTTATACATCGACAACCATTCTAAGGGTTAAATTTTTAATAAAATTATGAGTAGTATGTACATATTTTACTCATGCATGTTCATTTTAAAAACGCAATGAAATACATTGAATACTGTGTATTTCTTAGAGTTTTTAGCTGGGGCCCGATCCTCCAAGCGTATCGTATGAACGTGTTATTCGCTCCGTGCATGACACGCAGCGCCGCCTTCGGTGTCAGAATCGCGCAATACCGTACCCCCGTATGATTAAATCGTAACACTGTCGCTTATAGGAAAAAGTATTATTAATTGAATAAGACGTACATACTGCTATCGCGTAAACATCAGCACCCTAAAAAATGGATATGATTATCCAAACAGGCTTTAAAAGTATAAGTTGCAACATAGTTTTTAATAATGAAACGCTGAAAAAAGCTAAAAAATTAGTAGAGAGTGGGCACGTTGCCTACGTACAGGAATATGTAAATAAAGGAGTCGGTCATCTGATCAATTGCTATGTTGTGAGACAAACATCTGTCAGCTTAAATCCATACAAAGTAGAATTATCTGTAAGTACATAATTGCCTATGCTTAACAAATGTAGGTTATGGTAACATATACACAAACTGCCATCAGGCCTGTAAAATTTTCATGATAATTTTACTTGTAATCAATAATAATAATAAAAAAAATTCCGTAGGTTAGGTACGAACTTTTGTCTCCTAACTGCCCTAATCCACAGCTCCTTCTGTTTTGTTTCATGGGGTCTACTTGGGAATTTATACAGCACCACCCCCTGCTTTTCTTTCTTGTTGCAATTAACAACGCAACACTGTCTCGTACGCATTTCGTTACTTTGTAAACGTAAACACTGATTCGGATTATTATACAGCTAGCGGCAACCTATGTCGACTGCTTGGAGTTCTTGCTCTCACGCATACAACATTACAGATAAGTATGTGTGTTGTGTACTATATGACAGATGATATTTAATAACCCGTTATTTAAAATTTCCGGCGATTTGAAGTGCCTAGCAAAATTATTTATCCGTATTATAGACCCGGTTTGGCTAAATAACATTTTTTTTCCGCCTTCGATTTCTCAACTAATTACTTTAAATGAAATAATATCTTTTCTCATATTCGCTACGTGCACAATTTTGAAGCAGCGCCATCCTAGGAAAAAACGAGAACTATTGGTCTGGCACAGCAGAAGGCAATATTCGCGATATGTGTTTGATACCATAGGAACCCAGTACCTCGGAGGCTCTTTTACAGTCAAGCTTGAATCAGATGGCGCCAGGGTACGTCGCGGCTGTCATGGCCGTCTCACTTACACAACATTACTTTTCAGTATTGTATGTATACAGGAAATTAAAGTGTAGTGGTAAAGCGCAATATTTGAAATTTTGAAATGAATAAGGAAGACAAGAAAGAATGTTGTGGGAGCTTAAAAGTTTCAGAATTGAAAAAGCTTATAAAAGGGAAAGGAGCAAGAGTCAGTGGAAGAAAAGCAGAACTCGTGGACAGGTAAGTGTACATTTTAGGTTATATTTATAAGGCTATTTATGTATTTGTTTACTAATGATTGGTCTCCAAATTGCTTCGAGCCACTTTTTTTTATCACACTATCAGAAGGAAATTTAAATTTCACTTTCTTATCGCAGGATATTACACTGCACTTCATTTTTCCTACTATCTTTAAACGTAAATGCAAACAAAAATTGTCTGCAAACAACATTAATCATTTACAAAGGTTATGTCTTCTGCTTTGCTCATCACACAGATAGGCTCACGGACACAATACACAACTGTAAATTTGACGGTGTGTAAGTGCGACGGCCATGATAGATAGATAGTATCTTTTTGGCATGAAATATACATATACAGCCAGAGCGACTGCCATGACAGCCGCGACGTGCCCTGGCGCCATCTGATTCAAGCTTGACTGTAAAAGAGCCTCATATTAATACAATGTCTCAAGTGGTACAATCCTATGTGAATAACTAAAGACAAAATTTGTACTATAAGCGCTTGAGTATGTCTGTGTGTACTGTGTGATACGAGATATGTTTTATTAGTTTGCAATGTAGTCAACGCAGACCTCCTCTGACCAATCAGAGAGCTCCGTTAGCCCTATACCGGCGTGTTCACACAGTATATGTACACACGTTCATGCGATACGCTTAGAGGATCGGGCCCCAGCTAAAAACTCTAAGAAATACACAGTATCCAATGTATTTCACTCCGTTTTTTAATGAACATGCCTGAGTAAAATATGTACATACTACTCACAATTTTATTAAAAATTTAATCCTTAGAATGGTTGTCGATGTATAAACACATAACTTTCTGATGATAGTAATGCTTAGCAATCTGCTAGCAGAAGACAAACCTATCGTTTAGTTTCACATATTAGCACAGGTATTGCTGCGATCGCTTTTTCAGCTTGTGCACGTAGCGAATAAGACAACGCTTACTGTAAGATTCATGGCGGTACGGATTCGCCAACTTTGCTCACCTACAGCGCTGCAGTCGTTTTTTTTATCCCCTCCAACCTGATGCACGGAGCGAATACTGTGTGAACACGCCGGTATAGGGCTAACGGAGCTCTCTGATTGGTCAGAGGAGGTCTGTGTTGACTACATTGCAAACTAATAAAACATATCTCGTATCATACAGTACACGGACTTGTGTTGAAGTAACCCAGCAGACACAAATTTCTTAAAGACATCTTTTACGATGTCTTTTACAAGATTTCTTTCAGAAACTCTGTAAAGTCATCTAAAAGATTTCTTATAGCAACTTCCTGAAGTCATCGTTTAAAAAGACTTCTTTTAAGATGTGTTATACAAGATTTCTATAAGAAATTTCGTAAAGTCATCTGAAAGATTGCTTATGAAAACTTCTTAACGTCATCGTTTAGCAAGACATTTTTTTAAATGTCTTGTACAAGAATTCTAAAAGAAATTTCGTAATGTTATCTAAAAGATTTCTTATGACAACCTACTAAAGTCATCGTTTATAAAGAAATCTTGCAAATTTCTTGAACAAGAAATTTGAATCCACATACCCAGCAAACACAAAGAAATCTTTAAGATGTCTACAAGACGTCTTGCTGAAAGGAAAGATTTCTTCAAGAATTTCCAAAAGAAAACCTGAAGACATCTTGTAGATTTCTAATGTCCATCTTAAAGTCTTATTTAGGAAATCTTAAAAGATGTCTTTACGATATCTTTCAGAAAATTGTCAAAGAAGGCTTTCAGATATCTTTCGAGAGGCGTATGCAAATAGTAAATGGAGCAATAAAAGACCAAGGCCGAATTAAACTCAAGCTTATTATCTTTTATAACTTTGATACTTTATGTTACACAAACTGTACTTGAAATACTGACAACATAATAAAGTTATAAGATTTAATAAGCTTGAATTTAATTAGACCTCCGTCTTTTTGCTACTTGTTTAATTGATAGATTTACGAATTCAACACTAATTTTTATTTTTCAAAAAATATTATAAGAAATGAAATACATAAGAAGTATACATTTGAATTTCCAATTTCCAAATTACAAAAAAAACTCTACGGTATAATAATTCAATACTTAGCTATAAAAAATACTATCGTTATTCTTTAAGGACAAAATTATTTACGAGATCAAATTTTTCTGTCACTAGATTTGTATCCAAATTTCAATTCGCTCCAAAACTTTCTTCTCCATGATATTATTTGTTATTTCTGATCATTTCTAAAAAATAAATATTAACAATTTATTAAAGGAACTAGTAATTTTATTAGAATGTCTGAAATTTAAATTGCTTACCGTTAATTATTTTTGGGAAGTTAAAAGAGTCGATGAACAATTTGTTTTGTTTATGTATTTTCCAAGTCTATTGGCTTACTATAGTGGATCAGTAATAGTTTTTTTCATTATATTTGTCACTTCTTCTGGCATGTCATGACCTAAACATACATTGATGTTAATTATAACAGATATTAAAATAAAATTGAAAAAACAAAATTTCATAGCTTGTTCACTTACAAAACAGACTCACCAAAAAAATCCGTTCATTGATAACCATGCTGAACATAACCTATCGAACTTAGATTAATGTACTTTGGACACATGGTAGCTTAATAAAAACAAAAAGTGTTACAAATTGATAAATAGTTCAATACTCTTACTTTGGTTGATGTTAGAAGATATTTCTCCACTGGGTAACGATACGGATTGACGTTAAAATGGATTGATAACAAATGCTGCAGATACTATTTTATGACATCTCTTTTATAATATGCATACATGTATTACTTTATATATATTGCCTTCTGCTGTGCCAGACCAATAGTTCTCGTTTTTCCCTTGGTGGCGCTGCTTCAAAATTGTGAACGTAGCGAACAGTGTTGGGACCAGCGAATAAGGCTGTCTATTAGCGGTCATTTCTTGCTGGGATGTATTTTAAATGGGATTTGGGTATCGAAGTTCTAATTTTTGCCGTTCGTGCACGGAGCGTCACGACGTCTTCGGTACCGAAGATTCCATCTACGGCAGCCAAATGCTGCCCGTATGAGGTCCTTACGATCAGCAAACTCAGCGTAGATGGCGTGCTGTAGCTAAGAGAAAAATGGCGTCACTTACACACTACGGCTATTAGTGACGACGGTGTACGGTAATGTGGACTTACTTATGTGACAACATATCCGTCACGCTGACGTCAGGAGATCATGAATACTACATTTGTGTCAATGTGAAGCCATTTTTCTCTTAGCTACAGTACGCCATCTATGCTAAGTTTGCGGAACGTAGGGACCTCATACGGCCTGAATATAGTATAGTAATGATTATCTATTACATAGATATTTTTTTTATTTAATAGTATATTACGCCACTGGAGCGGAAAGTGCTACTCCCCACCCACGGGTGCACTTTCCGCCCGCTGAGTACTTTCAGCCCTAGGGCGGGAATGACTAAGAAACCAAATGATCATTCTTTTAAAAAAATTTTACAACTATTTTTAACACGCTTTCATTAGCTTCACTTGTAACTAATTTAAACCAAAAAAATTGACTTCATGGAATGAGGGTATCCTCATTTCCTCATTAAAAAATTACCACCAGAGGGCAACATTGTGATAGGCTTTGTCCTTGTACTCCTTGTAAGAACCAAACGTACTCTGTAATTAGTGTATTGGCTGTTCAGCAGTACATAAAAAATCTCAACATGTATATGTATTCATTGTTATATATATTTTTTTTCACTTAAACTAATGTAACATATGTAACACAATATTAACTTTCTTTAGTAGTATATTGACATATGTGACCGATTTAGGCCACGCCCACTTCCTCGCAGCGCCGTGCCAATTAGATTAACATGTTGTGAAGAGAAAACACTTTGAAAAACGGCTCTATGTGGTTTAACAAATTTTTTTGAGCCATTTTTCGAAAGGACCTTTTTTAGTTTATTTGACGGTTTGCAAAAAGTTTGCATCCGATCGTCCAATTTGTAGGGTTGTTAAAAGCCACAAAACCCATGTTCTGTTAAAATCTGAAGTACAAATATTCATTAGAACGCCAGTTACGAACTACCGAAAAACAGGGCGAAATTGGCACTTTTTGGCAACTTTCGAAAAACGGCAAGGCTGATTTTAGTCCACCAGGGCTTACTTTGTTTGTCTTAAAATTGCGCATCTTTTTCATGCAAAATGTTTTTTTGTCCGAATTACAGCTTTTCCGGGAGAAGCGAAAAACCTGTTTTGGCCATTTTTACCATTTTTTTTGGACCTGATACCGACTTTTTTTTCGTCCGAAAGTGGTTACGTTTATTGTTGGGCTCGAGATCTATACAAAGAAATTTTTTTGTTCCAGTCTGGATTTCTCAGTCGAAAATCTAGTTTGCTCGTCTAATTAACAGAAAAAAGTTATTAAGAGGAATTTTAGTTGAAGGTTGAATCTTACACCAAGGAGGGTTGAATCTTACACCAGGTAGGGTTATGATAGTTCTATACACATGGTATCTTAATTCCGTTCCCTACGATATTTCTGGAGACGTACCATGTAACTATTTTTCTGTACATCGGCCTATATTATAACAGGCCCACGAGGCGAAAAACAGTTATATGGTACAGCCCCTGATGTGTAGCAAATTTTTTTTCGGTATGTGAAAAAACCTTTGCCACACACCTTTTCCGCACACTGTGCGGAAAATCTTAGCCGCATATTTTTTCCGCAGACTGCGGGAAAATCGATTTTCCATACTAAAAATAGTGCGGAAAGCACCTATTTTCCGCACACTATTGCAAAAAATGATGAACGATTCGATGAAAAGGGCGATGATGCAGGTACAAAAATAGTAGTTTTCATACCTGGTGGCGCATGTCGCCTGGATAAGCACCATGATAAGACCCAAGATAAGCACCAAGATAAGCCTGGATAAGACCCAGGGACTTGCGAAGCAGGGCTCGAGGAACTCTTTGTGCTTGCCCTGGTTGGAGATTCTGAAACTAATCGGAGATGATCCTCTGGTACCAAAGACACTGCCCATGTCCATTCTTCCGTCTCTGTCAACGAGATGGCAATTCTGGTTCCACGAGGGGTTGGGAGACAAAGCCAGGGATGACTTACTGGCCAAATACGGCTCACCTTCGGATCTACAGCCACCGGAAATCAACCCTGTAAGTAATACGCTACCTCTATACAGGGACTTTAGTGGGACTTTGGCATTGTCTCAGACAGGTAATTCGCTTTTTAGGAGCTTGCATCTCAACTACAGGCGAACGCAAAAAACAGGGACGCTGCTATGCTAAAAAGACAGCAGGCAGCGGGGGCTTCTCTGAACGCCTTAGGCGCGGTGCTCTCTAGTCTCGTTAGGGAGACAGAAGGTATCGATCGCTTGGACTGCATCGAGAAACAAAGCGCCGCAGCCAAGCTCATTTCGGATTTGATGTTTAGCCAAAACAAGTCTCGTAAAGCGTTTATTTTTTCTGGACTGGAAAAAGACGTTAAAGACATGCTAGCCAATACCAAATCGGACAAATGACTGTTCGGTGACAAATTGGGAGAGAAAGAGGCTCAGAAGATAGAGAGGATCTCCAAATCTCTAAGCAAGTCTGCGACCAAAAATCTTCGACAGCCGCTTGCTCAACGCTCACATTTAAACTCCAATACCCTCCGAAGGAAGACGCTTCCCCCTTCGGCGGGCAGACAGCAACAGTTTCATCGAGAGAGCTTCAACCAGCGTCTAGAATACCGGAACATACCCCGCAACCAACCATTCAACGGAGGGGCGCAGTTCTAGAGGAAGCAGCAGAACAATTTTACCCCCCCACGTTAGAAAACGTAGGTTCCTGCGCAGGTAGATTGCGATTATTTCTAAATGAATGGAAACGTATCACGACTGATAAAGTAGTTTAAGAGTATGTCTCAGGTCTTAGACTAAAATTTAGCAAGCTGGTGGTTCAAAGATACTCTCCGTTAACTAGTTTTTCTCGAGCGGAAGGTCTCCAAGTTGGGAAAGAGATTCATAAACTCCTCACAAAGGGAGCTATCGAACCGGTCGAATCTTCAGAAGGTCGATTCTTTTCAAGTTATTTTTTGGTACCAAAACCGGATGGATCTTTTCGATTTGTTTTAAATTTAAAATCTTTAAATAAGTTTATCTTTACACAACACTTCAAACTAGAAGATCTGAGAACGGCCACTAGACTAGTTTCCAGAGACTCGTTCATGTGCAAAGTAGACTAGTTTAGGTTTGAGAGCACGTGTGTTTTTCGTAAAAATGGAAAAGCTGGAAAATCGTGCTGTCATCAAATACTTTTTTTTGAAGGGGTAAAGCCGAAGGAAATTAAAGAAGAGATGGACTCAACACTGGGGACATCCTTCCCATCATATTCAACCGTTAAGCAGTGGGTTTCCGAGTTTAAAAAAGGTCGTGTGAGCACCTCTGATGAGCTGCAGATTAAAAGTGCGTGAGATAGCTGAGACCTGTAAGATGTCATATGAACGTGTACAAAATGTTTTGCACCAACATTTGTACATGGAAAAGCTCTGTGCAAGGTGGGTGCCGCGTTTGCTAACAGTCGACCAAAAATTGATTCGAAAGAACATTTCTACCGCCAATTTGGCGTTGTATAAGCGTAATCCAAGCGAATTTTTGCGTCGATTCGTAACCGTTGACGAAACTTGGGTCCACCACTACACTCCTGAAACCAAAGAACAGTCTAAACAGTGGATTGGACCAGGGGAACCAACTCCAAAGAAGGTAAAAACAATTTTTTTCGGCGAACAAGGTTATGGCTACTGTTTTTTGGAACGCAAGAGGTATTATATACATTGATTACCTTGAAAAGGGTAAAACTACCACTGGTCAATACTACGCAGACTTATTGCAACGTTTGAGCCACGAAGTGAAAATTAAACGACCTCATCTGGCGAAGAAAAAAATCTTGTTTCATCACGATAACGCACCAGCGCACACGTCAATCGTTGTGATGGCAAAAATCAACGATCTGAAGTTTGAATTGATGCCGCACCCTCCCTACTCTCCAGACCTAGCCCCAAGTGACTATTTTCTGTTTCCTAACCTCAAAAAATGGCTTGGCGGTAAGATATTTGCGGACAATGAAGAAGTAATCGAAGCTGTAAAAGGGTATTTTGAGGAGCTTGACGAATCAGTCTATAGAGATGGCATTACTAGACTAAAATACCGCTATGAGAAATGTATCAGCCTTGGAGGAGATTATGTTGAGAAATAAAAAAAAAATTCTTAAAAACGTTGTTTTTCTTGGCCAGGCCGGAAACTTATCAATCCACCCTCGTACAGCACTACCCTGAGGAACTGGAGCGAGTACTGTGATAAGAATAACTTAGATGTTTTGTCTCCAAATAGGGCTAGCCTTTTAAGTTACCTATCAGATCTTTTTTGCAAAGGTGTTTAGTTATGGGACCTTGAATTCAGCTAGGTCAGATATCTCCCTCATCTCAGAGGCAAGCTTAGGACGTGATCAGGTAGTCGCGAGATTTTTAAAGAGAGCTTTCTCATTGCGGCCATCGAGGCCCAAGTATACCCACACATGGGACGCCTCCATCGTGCTCAATTTTTTGCATCCTTTGTTTCCCTTAGACAGCCTTAGCCTGGAGACTCTGACATACAAGACTGTCATGTTGTTAGCGCTAAATACGGCCCATAGAGCCCAAACGTTATCAAAAATAAAAATTTCCAATATTTATAATACGCCCAAAGGCTTAGAAATTAAGATAGAAGATAAGATAAAGACGTCGGGTCCAGGCCGCTTTCAACCTTTATTGGCCATACCTAGATTTACAAAAGAACCTAGTTTGTGTGTGGCATCCGCCCTAGATTGTTATCTGAAAACAACTAAAGATTTGAGAAATGAGGCAGAGTTCCTCTTAATTACAATTAAGAAACCACATGGGGCAGCCTCATCTCAGTCAATAAGTAGATGGTTGAAAACGGTCATGGACAAGAGTGGTATAAACACAGCTGTATTCGCAGGCCATTCTACGCGTCATGCGTCTTCAGCGGCCTTTAAAGCTGGTGTAAGCATTGATACGATAAGGAGAACGACTGGCTGGTCGGACGATTCACAAGTGTTTGCGAGATTTTATAACCGACCAGTGATGCCGGATAATTACGAGTTTGCGTCTAAAGTATTTTCCAACAATTGATATATCGTTTTTTGTAAATTGGATTGTCAATAAACATCCCTGAAAATAAAGACGTTTCCTCTTAGTTTATTCTCTTAAAATTTGCTCCTACTCTGAAAAACTACATAGTAATCTCGAGAACGAGGCGACTGTAGTATAATTAACAAATCAAACGAACTTACCTGTAAGTGAAGTTCGATTGTAATTATACGAAGAGCCTCGTTCGAAGAGATTACGTTCCCACCCTTGATTGCAAAGGCAGTCGGATTCGAATTGCATTCGAGCCAACTTCCCACCCATAGTGTTGTAGCAAATTTTAAGGCTCTCATCTCTAAACTTATGAAGAGAGAACGCCTCGCGTATAGACTAGAGGGGGCATACTTCCCCCTTCCCTACCTTTTTCTTTAGATAGATAGTATCTTTATTGGCATGAAATATACATATACAGCCAGAACCTTTTCCTTTTCTTTTAGCTCTAAAGTTGTGACCTCTGGCGGGCGAAAGGGTGACTACATAGTAATCTCTTCGAACGAGGCTCTTCGTTGTCTTCGTATAATTACAATCGAACTTCACTTACAGGTAAGTTCGTTTGATTTGTTAATTCTGTGACATCGCACACATGACTACTTTCAACCAACTGTTTACCTTTTTTTAAGGCTTCAGAGTTAAAACAAGTCGAGTGTGTTATATTCCTAAAGCCTGTTTTTATGATAACATCCATTATCAGATGAATAAATACACTAATTTTTTTCTAATTAATTAATTATTCCTAAAAGTGTGCATCGGTGTATGCTGTTGACGTATAATGTGGGAATGTGGGTACCCGCGGTTGCACGATTTTGACACCAAGGGTGGTGCTGCATGACATGCACCTGGCCAATACCCCCAACCCATGTTAAATCTTATGGAAGCAAATAGTACCCGTGGCAACCACCGGTGACACCATACCCCCATTTCCATAAAACTCTGTGTTAAAGTCACAGCCAGCGCCAGCCCTCCCCTTGGAGCGTTCCAAAAGCTAAAAATCGCAGGCGCGCGTCTAAAGTGCAGATTTGTTATCGGCTGAAGAGATTTTAGCTGACTTGTGTGATGAGTCTGACAATATTACTGTGAAGGATCCTTTATAAACAAAAACTTTAATTTAATTTAAATAACCTATATATATACAATATCTAATACATTTATATATATATATATATATATGCATAAATATCTGGTCATAACTCAGGTGTACCGATGGCTAATTAACACTATACATGTGTAAAAAAACCCCATGTCTGAGCTTACGAGCGATGATATATATATATGCATTTTGGTTTTATAAATCTCCCTTCACAATGTGTATCCTCTTATAAGTTAGAGCAGTTCAGGCGCACGCAATTTTAGCTTTTCGACTCGCTTTTCGAACGCTCCAAAAGTGTGCGCCCGCGTTCCCCTATCTTTTGGAATACCCTCTATGCCAAAGGTGGTTAAAGGTGGTCTGGTCAGTCTTCAGTCGCAGTGGCCGTACCATATAACTTTTTTTCGCTTCGGGGGCCAGTGTTATAACATAGGCCAATGTACAGAAAAATAGTTACATGGTACGGTCCCAGAACACGGGCCGTAAGGAACCCTTCGGCAAGCCAAAGATAATTTCTGGGTCTTTTAACATAGGTCCGCAAAGCGGAGAAAAGTTATTTGGTACGACTCCTGGGACCATACCATGTAACTATTTTTCTGTACATCGGCCTATGTTATAACACTGGCCCCCGAAGCGAAAAAAAGTTATATGGTACGGCCACTGATCGGGGCGCTGTAGCCGCACCGCTCACCGCTGCGACGTTGCGCTCTTGTATTGCGGCATTGCGCCTCTCTCCGTCCGTAACTCCGTATGTCCATGACCATAGAAATATATATATATGTATCTACGTCTATTATTACTATGTAGTATACGCTTGTCTTGCATCTGGTCGATCTGGTGTAAGCTGGTGTAAGTAGTATACGAATACGGTATACCGAAGACCGAACGCTGTTTGCTTATGTGGTCTATGGCTACTATACTATACTTATAAGGTAAGTACAAAGGTTTAAAATATTGAGAGAAATGAATACTCATCCTGTGTTGTGATCAAGTGCGCGTCAGTAAAGATCATATTTTTGAACCACAAATACTTATTTGTAAAGTGTTACCGCTTAATCTAAGCGTAATAAAAATGCGTGCGTATATTTTATTGTTGGTATCGATTATTTGAGGGCCATATCGAGGGGATCGAGGTCGCGTCGTCGTGTTTGATCGCGTGGTGATTTGCGTCCATCAAAGGACATCAGCGTCCGAATACTGAAAGTATTCGTTTTATCGTAGGTTAAAGTATACTCAAGAGAGTTATTGTGCACATCTACGTCGTTGAAGTGCGATTTGGAAATAAGTGAAGATACTTTTGAGTCCGTCATACGTTCGACGTCGACGTATGCACGAAAGCAACCCTCATCATGACTCAGTTCCTGCCGCCAAACTTGCTAGCTCTTTTTGCGCCCCGTGACCCGATCCCGTATCTTCCTCCAGTTAACAAACTACCCCATGAGAAGAAAACTTCTGGCTATGTCGGCATAGGCTCCTTCCTCGAGCACTTTGAGGTAGCTAACCTTACTTTGTTGAAATATAGCTCATGTTTATTATTTTTCTTTTTAATACACTATACAGTCGTCCTGCGGACACGAGTACGATATTTCTTGTGCCATTAATTTTATATATAGGCTATAAAAAAAAAAAAAAAAAAGGATGAATACTTTAGCGAGATTGAGATATGGTAGTCATACTTGGTAAAAAGCAGCCCCTCCTCAAGATCCAATCATAATTTTATGGCGTTATATCGTACTCTCCCTGTCCTGCTGTTTAAATATATTTTATTACTTGCTCCAGGATCCCAAAAATACACCACCCCCTGTACGAGTTGAAACTCGTGAAGAAAGATTAGAACGTCGAAGAAGGGAAAGAAATGAACAAGTGGCCTATAAATTGGAGCAAGAAATTGCCGTTTGGGATCCCGCTGGTGTTCCAAACGTCACTGCGGACCCTTTCAAAACGCTGTTTATAGCTAGAATAGTAAGTCAACGTATTAGCTAGAATTAGTCTATGCAATGACAATACATCAAAATTTGTTTTAATTTGTTTATCCACTTCTTTCTAGAACTATGATACATCGGAATCAAAATTGAGACGTGAATTCGAAGTTTATGGCGCTGTTAAAAAGGTTGATAGCAAGCTAATTGTGTTTTAATGTTCACCTGAAAAATGCCGATTTAATTTACCTCACATCAATAACACCCATTTCTTTCTTTTGATTTTAAGATTGTCGTCGTTCATAACTCAGTAAATGGAAAACCACGCGGTTACGCGTTCATAGAATATGAACACGAGCGTGATATGCATTGTAAGTACATAATACTATTATCAATCACACAAGTCTAAAAACGGTGGCCAGTTTCATTATTGAATATCGCGTTTTTTAAAACTTATTATTATTAAACTTGATAATCATTAAGTAGCACACCTGAGTTTAGGAGATCATGAAAAATGGAAGCATATGCTTATTAATCTTCCAACGATACAGAAAACCCAATTTTTAGTTTACTTTTCCTTAGGAATAAGCCGACGAGTGAAATTAAATATAATGGATTGCATAATTTTGTAAGGTCAAGCTAGTTATTAATATCGTTTTTATCTTGTTCTTGGTACAGCGTGGTGCAGGCCGCTGCTGCCGGCAACTAGTGCCGTTCACTATTCCATGCAAATACCCTGAACCTGCCTGATATTTTAGGTTTGTATGTGTGGTAAGATCCAGCATACAACAAATATTATTAGAGTCATGAAATACTAACTAGTCAACATTTTTTGCAAAAAAATTTTATTTTATTTCACATGGCAAGGCTTTATAAAGACATAAATTCGTCTGTTGAGAGGATAAAGGAAATAATTTGGTGTCATACTAAGAAATATGATAATCCAGCTAAACATTAATGAAAGTAATGCTCAAATGAGCTCTAAAAATGTGATAATTTGGCCCAACACTACAAAAAATTACTAGATTAAGTTCTCAACAAAATGAAATCATTTGGTAGTAAGTAAAAAGTATTAGAATCAATAATATTTTTAGGGCTCAGTCATATTATTACCCTTGTTAGCGCTTAAACGAGTTATCGCCTTTGTTTTGCTAATTTAAAATCTAATCTAAACTTATTACTTGGACCTTATTCCTCTCGATTGCCGAATAGTGACGTATGCATTTAAATTTACCTTGTCATTTTTTACCTATAAAATTTTAGTTTATTGAAAATGTAACACAAACTTGTGTTGAGAAATACTCTACTTTAATGTTTTATTATTGATTGGCTTATAAACCTTATTGTTATTAATTTCAATTAAGAATACCGATGTTGAAAATGTAGAGTATATTTTGATTTTATTTCGAGTTATGCTTTTTGCAAAAGGTTTATGCACACTTTACATAACAAAAATGCACAGTAACTGAAACAACAATTTGAAAATTTTAAGCTGATAATTGAATAAAATCTAATCAAGGTGTAATACGCGCTATAAAATAATGATAATCGCACGGTAAGAGTAAAAAGGAACCGTAAGTAAAAGTAAATTAATAAAGCGCACCAGGTAATCATAAAAATAAATGGTCTTTGGACTACCTGTGAATGAAAACAAGGTTGGACATCTTTTCAACAAACGTTCAAGTTCACTCTGCCGATGTAATCAGCAGCATGTAGTTTTAAGGTACATGGAAAAAAAATTTTACTTTCACTAAACAATATTCTCAATGGATATTATTTGAAACTACCTAGTTGCTCTGTCATCTGATTATAATGCTTGCAAGGGTCCAAGTTGTCCGGTTATTATTGAACTATCTCAAAACTTTCTGAACATTTTCTGTTGTTAAACTGAACGTCAACGCGGTCCCATACTTACAGCCCAAAAAAGTGTGTAAAAGTAATATTCTTGCAATTCTACGGGAATAAGCATGTGGTGTATTGAAAAAAAATAATGATACAAAATAAACAGCTTGTTGTATACGTAGTGTAAAAAAAACATCAAGAGATACGAGAAAAGCAAGTGTATTCAAGGGTGTTTTGGAATTATTGGAATTAATATTGGTAGTAACCATAAACATGATAATAATTATGACAATAATAATATTACTTTAAGTGTGCCTATATAAAAAAGAAAAATGATAACGATGATAAATAAATAATTAATTGAATTGGTATTTACTTGATAACAATCTATGATGTAACAGGAAAGATAAATAAAACTCGTTAAGTTGTAAATGAATTTTATATATCTATATACATATATTATATGAAAATAATTTAAAATTTCATTAGCTTTATTTTTCCTTTTAAATAGAAAAATAAAACTATTTGATCAATTGCAAAGTAATGAGATTTTGAGAGAAGTAAATATCATAGTCAAGATTAAAAAAAAAAAAGCATGGAATCAACCAACTAAAAAAGTTCACGCGATAGTAAATTATACATAGGGCTGTAATAATGATGATAATATATTAGGGTCTCTCTCACTAGGCCATAAACAAATATTGCGGGTAGAAGGGAAACAAAATTATGTGATTTTATATAATAATGATGTTACATAGAATTTAAGTATTGTGTGAATGTATGCGTATGTAGGTAACTTATACTTTCTATGTAATGCGATAAGAGGGTGGGATTTGTGGTTGTTGTCGACGAATCATATAAAAACTAAGTGTTAAATTGGTACCATTTTAGCCGCTTATAAGCATGCCGATGGTAAGAAAATAGATGGTCGCCGAGTGTTGGTGGACGTGGAGAGGGCTCGAACGGTCAAGGGCTGGCTGCCACGACGGCTTGGGGGAGGATTAGGTGGTACGCGCCGCGGAGGCCCCGATGTCAACATCAAGCACTCGGGTCGGGAGGACAATGAACGGGAACGTGAACGTTACAGGCTAGAGCGCGAGCGCGAGGCCGTCCGCGGCGCAGACAGAGACAGGTAAGTTGATAATGCTGTACTAATTCTAGAGAGACAGACAGACAAGTACTACAACAAAGACAACAATCGTTTCAGGGATCGAGATCGAATCGAAAGAGAACGCAGAAGGTCCCGGGAAAGAAAACGCCGTTCAAGGAGCAGGTCACGTGATCGCAAGCGTCGGCGAAGCCGCGAGCGGGTGCCAGAGCCCGAGATCGAGGAGATTGAACGTCCTCGAGAACGTCGCGAACGCGACAGAGATCGTAAGCGCCGGCGTTCTAGAAGTGTCGAGCGTGAGCGATTTTCGGAGCGCGAGCGCAGGCGAGACAAGCGTGATCGGGAGCGTGATCGGGACCGCGATCGTCGCGAGCGTAAAGATCTCAAAGACAGGCCCGAACGTAACCATCCTCTTGACGAAGACAACAAAGATGCCATTAGGATCAAGGAGGAGCCACTTGATGGTTTGTAACTGATGGTTTTACTTTTGCTCGCTTGTCGTAGCCATGTATATTTACTCTCCGTTTTATTTTTAATTTTCCAGATTACCCTGACTACAACATGTACTTTGCTCAAGTCAAGTATGAACAGGACGCCGATCAACCAGAAGAAAAGTACAGGATTCCCGACAGTCGATCTGACCAAACGTCGTACAATTACGATTCTATTCCTGATTATTAAACTAAACTATTTTTCCTCTTTCCTATCCCTTTCCTTCGACCTACTCTCGCTGTTTTTTTT
>NW_019379551.1:73616-87085 GCF_000648655.2 Copidosoma floridanum
ATATATTTACATATATATAAGCACAAACACTAGAGATAATATTAGTACTTGTTAAACTAATATTTTTGGTACATTTTAATTTCCCAGGAAATTTTTTTTAAAACAAAAATACCTGCAAATTTAAAAATAGTGTGCACACATATAAAAATAAATGTATTCTAAACAATTGTCTTTTTAATTTTAAACATCTTACTGTATTTGTACATATGAACACATGATTTGTAACCAAATAGTAATCGCTATTGAATATCAAATGTACATTGTAAAAATAAAATCATTGATTTTTACTGCTGTCATTGATTCAGTTATATTTAATCTCATGTTTAGCATCTTAGTCTTCATTATCGTTCATAAAAAATTTTTCAGCGAAATTTAGATGGTGTAAAAACAAAAAATTACCTATAAGCAGATTAAAGTAGTTACAAGTTATTTATAATTTATAATGTTGTTGCATAGTTTTTTAATAACGTGTACATACTTTCACTTAAGAATATGTAATGCAGACAAATAAGTAGTACATAAAAATAGTATCTGTCACGGTAAAGACAATATTATAAAGAAAAATAGAAATGTTTACAGCGCAGGTTTCTGATATTTTACTCGGCTCAAAGCAATATATGAATGAAATGTCGACAAATCTTGCCACCCCACTGGACCTTTTTCACAATCTGCGCATACTAAAAATTTGACATTTTCGGCTTTATAAGTAACCCCGATATTTTCAAAAGAATTTATATTTTCAACCAACCAATATTCATTGATAATTTCTCTTTTATCTACTTCGTCTCGCTTGCACAGCACAAGTGGCAGAGGATACTGAAAAGTCGAATGAATAATGTGAAGAGATATAATGAGATCTCACGAAAAACGGAATGCATGTAAAACATATTTACCGTGATATTCGTCAATGATGCTGCTCCTGGGTTAAGTATTTTTGATGGGCAGTAAGTGCAACATATAACTTGAGTATTTTTTCCTTGGACGTCTGTCTTTGAGTCACTTGCTCTTGTCGCAATTTCTGCCATAACCGTGCTCGACATGTATCCACTAAATTTGAATATTGGAATATGTTATTGCAATGTATTGAACAATAACATACAAGAGCTGGAGCTATATAAGACGAAATGTTTGGCATAAGTATACAACGATTCCTTTATCACCGCATGTATACCCAATATAGGTACTGTAGTAATCCTCTCTCTGAAGTATCACTAAATAACCTACATATTATTTGAAAACTCTTCAATTCACAATAAGCGGTGCTACAAGAATTGTAGTATTGACAAATGCTTGTATTGATTTCTCACTGTTAATAATTAGTAGGATAGACTTGGAAAAATCCTCATAGTGTTAGAGTAAATCGAACATCATTTAACGAAGTGAGTATAGGAAACTGAAGAATCAGAACGGGCAAAAATGAAACGGTTTGGAGCAAATGAACCTGCTGACGTGTCGCACCACTCGCACCGTCACACGCACGAACTTTCATCAGAGAGCGCGGCAGCGCGCAATACAACTTATATTTGTAGGATTGGCTCACGGAACGAATAATTACTCGACCTCTAATGCAGCTTAACTAAAGTCTCGAACAAATAAATTTTTTTCCCGATAGCGATAGCAAAATGTATACTATTTCTACTACGACTATATATAGTTGTAGCTTCGTATTATAAATATATAATAGGTACAATTTCACCATTTCACGAAATTACTTTAATACCTAGTACGTCATTGTACGATTCTAATAAGTAGTTTAAAATGACGAAATAAGTATTTTCGATAAAAACTATACTGGACACGTTAAGTAGATGAATAAAAAAAAACATGATTTTAGGAATAAAAATTTTTTTTAAATGGCGAAAAAAAATTGCAATTATTGCAAAAGAATTAAGGGGTAAGATTATATCAATGATATCCATTGAGTTCTATAAATTATACAAAAAACGTTGGCATGTTACATGCGAGATTAAATTTACCGAGTCTATAAATTATTAAATATATCAATTTTTTATAAACCTGTTTCAGTAACATTATATTACTATAGCGTAAGACGCTACATACCTCTACTTCAAGATAAACAAAACAGTTTTACTTTTACCAACTTATTAAATTTGTTAGATTCGCTAATTTTGATTTCAACGCAATATAATGTATTTCAAATATCTAGTAAAATTTTAAGGTGAATCAACACATGTGTATAAGTACGAAATAAATCTCTTATCATTACATCTACCAATCCACGTACCTTTTTAAGCTTCAGGCAAACTTGATCAATGTGTGAATAACAACACAACAAAATTTTGTTTATTTAACCTTATATTGATTTCGCAACAAAAAAGTTAATATAATATAGTTATAAATTCAATGTACATTTATCATCTTCTGTCATGTTAAGTGAAGTTTAAATTACATATTTTTTAAATAAAACATGCAAGTTTATTTTTTGAAGGAAAAAAATGAAAAGTTTTTATATTTAAAAAAATTTTAATTCCCTATACGATAAAGGAGTTTTCTAGATTTTTTATTGAGATAATAGTTTTTCTCTCAACAATAAGAATTAGTCCATGCAAATAATGATGATAGCAGCAATATTAATAATGATAATTAACAAAATTACATTTTTATATAGAAGCGAAGTTTCTCAACAAAACTACAGTGCTCAGTCCAACTTGCAAAAGTGCATGAGTAGATTGATACAGTACACAAACACGAGAACAACAATTTTTTTCCGTATTGCGTGTGTACATTGTAACATGTAAAATAGTTAGACACCTTATAGTAAATTTTTATGTATTTGCCAGTTATCCTCTTGCTCTTCTATCTTGAAAATTCATTCGACTCTTGATGCATCAAAGAAACGATCAAAACGAGTGTCTACACTTACATATATTTTTACTTATTTTCATTGGCTTTGATCGATTGTGGGAGATATATATAGCAATGAATAACACCTATATTTAACCATTTTAATTTATCAATATACGTGTATACATACACATACACTATGAAACAATTATTATTTAAAATAATAAGATAAGATTTGGCTACTGGAATTTATTTGGAGAAAACATGAATTTGTTACAGGATTTCTTAGTTAGGTAAGAACCATGCAATGTGAAACTAGAAAGTTTGAGGAGGAAAAAGTGAGAGAGTTGAAACTCAAAAGATTAAGTCATGAATAATAGAAGAGAAAAAGAGAATTTACGAAAATTTTTAATAGCCTATCCACTCTTAAACAAAAGGATTGCCACTTGACCTAAGTAAAAGTAAATGAAATGTCTTGTCTCGTGCGTTACGTAGCTGCCAAAATTTCGGCCAACGATGCAATGCCATGTTGGGTTGTACTTTTTGTCAAACTCTTTTTTGATAAAGGCTGCTATATCCTGAAAAACGATAAGGGCATACTATAGCTTAAAAGCAGGAAACGAAGTTATGCATTATATACTTGGTATGCTTAACTTGCACAACAAGTATTCAAAAGAAGATTACAGCAACAGGACATACCTTTTCAATATTGTACTTCTCTAGTGCTTGAGTTGCACAGTCAACTGCATCTTGCTGCATTTCCTCCGACATATCGGCATTTTTTATCACTGCTTTGCGATCTGTCATGTTGAAGCGTCTGTAACAATATAATAGCGTTCATTAGGCACACTGACAAAGTAATTTCAACATAAAAATTATTTGAATAATTGCAAATTTTATAATCTAGACTTGTTCTATGGGCATCCAGGTTAAATTGTAGTTCAATTTGTAAAAACAATGCAATACACGCTCTTGCACAACTAATACGTTTGTCAATAAATTCAAAAGTGTAATTTGAAAATGCTTAATGTTCTGTAAAATTTTTTTACCATTACTATAATTTTCTTAAAAAACTTCAATTTAAAATATTAAATAAAACTGTTCGTTAGCGTTATGACGACGATATTAAACATAAAATACATATCAAAAAAGTGCATTAGATTAAAATTAACAACTTTTGAATTTGACACACATTTATGTAGGTTTGCAATGAATGACTACATAGGTAAATAACCTAATTTTCACAATTTATTTGACTTTTTCAAGATAAGAATACAGTAATAAAATTTTTTGGTATGTAGAAGTAATTATTAATCTGAAAAATTCATTACATATACACATGTCGCGCAAATGTATCGGACTACCTCACATCTTGCCAGAAATGTTTGCAAGAAACAATAGAGAGTACGATATCCCTGGAGCCGCACATAAACGATGTGTTACCAGGTCTTATTTGTAATAATCCACTACTGTACCAGGGATGTCATACTCATGCCACTGCCAAATGCTCTTGTATAAATGTTTTGAAATTTTTAAAAGATAATTTTTAAAAAAGTAATTAGGATTCTGGTTAGGTGGCTGATTTTACACTTATTGTTTCCACAGAAGTTTATCACTCCGTTCAAGCAATTGCTCCAAAGTAGACGATAAATTGAAAGAAAATGAGAAAAGAATGTCGGGGATGACCTGCGACTGCTGTTGATCTGGATTGGGAGGGAATTCGCTATTACGACAGTTGCGCACAAATCGACGAGGGTCATGCCATGCACCCACTGCCAAACAACCGAGCCCTCCGTGCAAGGACCTTTGCGAAAAGCTCACGCGGAAGAAGCTTTTGGGTCTGGGTGACACTATTATGAGCTGCCTCGGAAGAGGAATTGGAGTAATGGGAGTTGGGATAAGTATGGATTCACAGTTCATGTGTTTTGTCGATAACAGCCACGAAGAAATGGGCATTCGCACGCAATACTTACGCCCTCGATGGGGAGGGTATAATAGTGGAGGTGGGTGGTGGGCAAAGAAAGATGATACACAAAAAAATTGTTAGACAGAAACGGGGATACAGCGGTGACGAATAAAAAACACGCTGTTTTTATTGCTACGGATTCTCACCTGAAAAGTGTTGTTCCTGATGTGTAAAACTGAAACTGGACTTCTGCTGTTGCTATGAAAACTCAGCGTCGTCTTGATAATCAAATGGCTTGTGCTGTAGATCTGGGCACCTCCTGGAGATGATTTTAAACGTTATGCAGCTCGAAAAGGCGTGTAACGAGGTATCAATTGGCAAATTTGAAAATTCGCAGCAGATGATAAGTATTAATCAAGAGAGTCGTGCAGGCCTGCTGTAACCCAATAGTAAACTACGAAAATTTTGGTGAAAAAATGCTCTGAACTCTGAATGCCGCGAAAGATGTGCAATTTTCAACCGCGATGCTTTGCTGTTTGTACCTATAGTGATGTCGCTGCAGACTGTGTGCAGTGTATGGCTGATGACTATATACAATATAATGAATATACCTAGTGAGATAAGTTAGATGCTTTTTTGGTGTGCTCTTAAGTGCTCATGCCGGCGGATGACTATATAGAACGAATCATATACACACCATCACTTCTATGTATATACACATCCTTTGATAGATGTAGCGGGCACGAAAAATCGTTACTTATTGGCCAACACTCAGAATCTTCTATCAGAGTCTTCTATCGAGTCAAGCGAAGGTAACCGGCGTTGACCGGTTGCGCAGAAATGTACGATATAGTATATATACACCGGTGTTAAAATGCAATAACAGATGGCATTATGTATTTAAATACACTAAAATGTATAAGCTTTCGATAGAAATGGCGATGTAATTATAAGTTCAAAAGCCAATAAAAAACTTTTCAATAAAAAAAAAAAAAATGTATAAGCTTCCATTTTAATTGAAATGGCTATGTAACTTAAGTTAAAGCCAATAAAAATCATTCAATTAAAAAAAAATGTGTAAAGTTTTGCTAATAAAAAATTGTAATTGAATTAAAAAAATATAAATAATGTAATAATGTAAAAGTACATGGCTATACATTAATTTTTACGCCAAATAAAAATACACTATCGATGAATAATGTAAAAGTCACTAAAATGTTCTTATTGAATAATAAACAAAATATTATTTCTTCTAAAGGCTAGTGATAACCATATGAGCGCCTAAATTGCCTAAAAATTATCAACTAAACTTTGGTTGCATTATATTCGATTTAGCGCCAAGCGCTCGTACCATCAAAGCGGACTGCAAACCGACTGTGGTACGGTACAAGTACCATGGCAGGTGACAGTACAAGTACAAGTACAATGGTTAAATGGAAAATGGTACCTACGAGCGGTCGAGCGCTTGGCCACAGTTTATACAGTTGCGACACTCAAACTCAATGCAAAATTAGCGTACTCCAGAATCATCGCGGGTACCATATTGTTGATAGGATAACTCGGTTACTTCCCGGGAACATTCATAGACAAAGAGCATAAGTCGAAAACTTAAACCAGCCGCCACTCTCACCAGAATTGAGAAACCATCCCGAGCAGAAATTGAGTTTAGGCACTGAACAGGTCCTGGACAGGTGCCTGAGCTGCCTGCGCAGGACCTGCTCAGGCATTAATGGAATTTTATCCCACGATGTGCACAGGACCTGCTCAGGCACCTGCACAGGCAGCCTTAGCTCAGGCAACCTGGACAAATATAATCTAGTCCTGAACTGACTTTTACACAATTAAATAGTAAGGTTATGTTACATAAAAAAATGTTTTTAAACAGAGAAGTTGATTTCAGTAAAGTTTTATGGGATACAGGTAAGCTGGGAATGTGATATTGCAATATTTTTAAAATTTTATCCATGTGGCTATTTGCAATAAAACACTCTCTTTTCCATTTTTGAAGTTGTACATACAAATCACGAACTTCATCAATATTGACACTTGTTTGTTTTTTTTTTGTTTTTTTTTCTTACGCACTGTCATCAGTTGTGTTTAATTCTTCAAAAATTTCTTGCTGAATATCGTTCTAAATTTCTTGCTTATCAAACTGTACAGCTGAGTTTTCACTAATATTATCTGTAAGTTTAGCTTTTTTTTCATTATTTCCATTAAATCTGTATGGTTTTCTTTTTTCCAAAATTTTTCTTTTACGAATAATTTACATTCTATATTTATTTCGCGTCTTCCGTCGAGAATAAAGGTTTTGCTTCATTTTAGATTAATTGAAAAAAAGGTTAAGAATATACTGTAGTAGCAGACAGTTGATGTCAGTTCAGGCAAGAGCACCGGACCTGTTCAGGAACTGTGCACTGCCTGAACTCACATATGCATAAAATGCCTATCTTGCCTGTGCAGGACCTGCACAGGCAGTCAGGCAAGCTGCGGCACATTTCTATTCGGGATATGATTCGTAAATAACCGAAATATTTTTTTTCATGTTTCATTATGGTGAAGATTGGTAATTATAGTAGTGCTATGTGATCGATTTTATAAACCAGCCGCAACTTAGACCAACTGTTGTAAATTAAAAAGTTTTATTTAAATACAAGTGCCATTTGCGGTAAGATTAGAGTTTATCTTCTACTCGAAAATCGACGTCCAAAAATGTAGTTACTCTAATTATTTATATAATATAAGCATTATCAACAATCTAATGTTGTTTAATTCTGGTGCGGGTGGCGGCTGGTTTAGACTTTTGACATTTGGCCGCAGGGACAATAGATTTGTTCTAACCCCCTTTTGGTTCGGTCCGGTTCTCTTAGAAAAAAATATACATAATCATATAGGTATACTTTGCTAAGAGAACCGGACCGAACCAAAAGGGGTAAGAACGAACCTATAATCACAGACCGGTCAGACGTCTCTCTCTTTCTCACTCTCATGTATAGGTATAGTATACATTTGAACGGGTGTGTTGCGTCAACCGAGTGTGTCAGGCGTCAGGCCGCTTCAGGCGCGCTTATAAGAGCTGCTGCCCTAATGAGAAACAAATTGCAATTTACTTACCTATAGTCAAATTTTTAATTTTTCAAAATATATTTCAAAGATGGTCAAGTTAACTCCGGATCTCATTCAACAGTCTATGCAGTACATCAATCCTGTAAGAGATCGTGAGTTAGATCTCCGAGGTAAGATGTACTATTGCAAATGTACTCATGTTGTGGCACACAAGCTGGATGAAATGCAATGATCCACATAACCTATTTCATTTATTTACCGTAACAAATATGTAAGAAATCATACACAATTGTTTGTTTTATTTTGCAGGGTACAAAATACCAACTATAGAAAATTTAGGAGCGACACTGGTTAGTCTCAAATTTGGTTAATTTTGCCTATGAGTTTTTGTAACACCTCTTGTTTTAAATCAATTCAAGATTATTCTGGTTCCTTCATCACGCTACAAGTATTCAAGAGCTGTTATTATTTTTCTTGCAGGATCAGTTTGACACGATAGATTTTTCAGACAACGATGTCAGAAAACTAGATGGGTTTCCGTTATTGAAGCGTATCAAGACATTGTTTTTCAATAACAACAGAATAATCAGAATAGCCGAAGGCTTAGAGAACTGTATACCAAATTTGGAAACCCTGGTGCTCACGGGTAACATGATTCAGGAACTTGGCGATCTCGAACCATTAGTTAACCTGCAGAAACTTTCTACTCTGTGTTTGTTACAAAATCCGGTATCTGCTAAACCTTACTACAGACAATACCTTGTCTTCAAACTACCACAATTGAAATTGCTAGATTTTAGAAAAATAAAACAAAAGGAACGTGATGAAACTAGGGTATTTTTTAAAAGCTCAAAGGGCAAAGAAGTCCTCAAAGAAATATCAAAGAAAGCCAAAGCAGCAGCGCAAGGAGCAGATACCGCAGATAAGCCTATTGTAAGTGCGGGTGAGAGAGAAAAAATCAAGGAAGCCATTTCAAATGCAACTTCGTTGGAAGAAGTTCAGAGACTCAGCAAACTTTTACAACAAGGTCAAATTCCAGTGGATCCCAGGCACCAAAACGGTATTTATAAAATTACTTTACACACGCTTAAATTTCACATCGCTAATATTTACAACAACATTATCAATATTAATGCAATATGCTATTTTCAGTCTAAATTTTTTTTTTACGTTGACATTTGTCAAAGCTCAACTAATTACCATCATTTATGTGAATGTGAATGTATAAAAAAAATTCAATACTTTTGAAATTGAAAACGTTTTAAAGTTTTATTGAAACATTTTTCAATTTCAATAATTCTTATTCTGCATGATTAATGGAGTAACATTAATTTTGAATGTTTAGGAAACGCAGAAGGCGGAGAAATGGAAGAAGAGGATGATTAAAATCCATTCAGACTAATATTAAGTTTATTTATTAAGGCATTAATTAATAGTAAGCATTGAAAATTTTGATTCTGATTTGTATCGAGCTGATAAAAATTTATTTACTACACAATAGATATACTTGCTTGAGTAAAAATGAAAACCAAAATTATTATTCTTTAAAAAAAAGTTGTGAGAAGCTTATACAGTAGCGCTAAAGGTTTAGAGAAGCGAAATATTGAAGTATATTATTAGTTACTGATACACTTCTAAAAATAATACTTTATTCTCATTTCAACTGGCATTGAAATAAATTTTTCTACTTTGCAAATGATTTACCAACGTCTTATTCTTTAACAACCCGTTAACATAAATGGTTTTGGAAACTGATGTTCATATAGATCAGGGATGATAAATATTTTTTATTGCAAAGCAATTGTTTAAAAAAATATAAAAGTGAATGAAAACTACCGGGTTGCCTTACTCTCAAATTAAACTTATAGACCAGTTTCAATGCAGATATCTATAATCTGACAGAAATGTTATTACATTTACTTCATGATGATTAATAATAACTCAAAATTTAATTACAATGTGTAATGTATTACAGCACTGCTATATATTACATGTACCAGGTACAGAGTTAACTTGTCTTTTTAACGTATCAAAACATATCCATAAGAAAAATACTCTTCATTGTTTTCACATTTATTGTACGTTTAATTTGAATTAAAAAGAGATCACGGGATTGATTATTCCACGTTTAACTGCCCTTATGTTAAATTTGGGATGTACACTTATTTTTGATAATATGTTTATTTTAGTTGATTACGATTTTTATCTGCGTATATAAATACTTACCGTTCGATCGATAATAGTTGCGGTTTGCTGGATGGGGGATGGGGGAGAGGGAAGTCATGAAAATATAGAGATAATGATGGTCTCTCCAAAGTCCAACCTAACCTGCAGAACCACACACATACACACACACTTCACGTATATATCAACGATTGTGTGTTCGTCTGCTAGACAAGGTAGAAAGCAATGTGTTACGTTAATTTGTCTATTCTGCAAGACTTCTTAATTGTATACATAAGCTTGTAAAAATTAGATCAAATATTTTACCCGAGTAAGCTTGGGTCCCATAAAAATGGGCAACATGGTTGTTAGAACTTGGGATAATTTTTGGGAACCAGAGCTTCAGCCTGTCCCCTATGGACCAACGACGTTCGACCCGAATTTTGGATTTAACGGTGAACGGAAGGAAAGAGGTAAGCTCGGAATGATCAATTAACCTGAAACTTCATAGTTTTTCATTATTTTTTCACAACTTCCCTCTTGTATTTTTTTGTTTTGTTTTCAATCACTTGCTTACCTTTACAAGACGATACTTAAAGAACTTGAGTGGTTAGTAACACTTTAGGTGATTAATCATCATTACAATTGTAGGTTGTGCTAAGATGAATTTTAATAGCCCTGACTTTTGTTATTACAAACTTTGACATCTTATGACATAATCACTGTTTTGATAAAGTTTTTACAACATTGAGTATTTTGTTAATCCTACCTCATAATTTTAGTGACTTTCTTTGAACTAGGATACATGGTGTTTTTTATTTTACATGGCAACTTTTAAGAGCAACAGTTGATTTCTCAATATTTACTTTCAGTTATGATTGCAACAGAACAGGAATTAAGAGCAGCTAAAATTCCAAAAGAAAAATGGGACTATTGTGCACACTTATTACTAGAAGTTGAGAGATGTAGAGCGGACAACTTTCCCTTTGTATGGAATTGTAAGCCACAAGCTCACGATGTTAGCAATTGCTATTATGATGAGTCAGTATAATTGGTGACATATGTATGAATATCGTTTCATAAGATTACATTAAAACATAATTGAACATCATTTTTTCAGCTATGTATTAAGAATGAAAGAGTTCGAGAGGGAACGCCGACTGCGTCATAGAGCTGCTCGTCTTGCTGAGAAAGCTCAAGCAGCTTAAAATTTAATAATGCATAGATTTATAATACTTATGAGAAGATTATTCCTAATTTAATTTAGAAAAAATAAAAGATAGGGTTGAATAATCACCTGTCACTGTAAATAAATCCAAAATCTCTAATAATTAATAATAATCAGTGAAATGATCAGTCAGTTAAAAGGATTGATAAGCATGCAGCCACTTTATTTGAAGCATTTTTTGTTACCTCATTATTCACTTGTTATAAACATGACCCTTCCTTTATAATAAGGCCTTTTCTTTTACTTGGTATCTTCAAAACTTATTTTACATAGAAATAGCCGTACTTTGATGAAGATCCTGTTTAAATTAACAATTTGCAATATTGTGATTCCTATATTAGATAAACCAAAGAATTTCTTCAAATTCCGAGGGTCATAAAAAATTTATGAAACTTTTTAAGATTTCAAGTTTCGATATTAAAATTTAGTCAGACTTCAAATTTCTTTTACAAAGAATGTTATAAACTTATCGAGAGTAAGGTTCGCAAAAAAACTTGATTCGCTTTAAATCATTTGTTGATGTTACTATTTTTTTTTTTTTTTTTTTTTTTATTAACTCTGAAACCATAAAAATATTTTTATTAAATCATCGAGAAGTATGCAAAAATATAGAAATTAGAATCAGCTAATACTTATGAGCAATGTTATAAAATAAAAAGATGATAGGTATTGTCACACAGACAGGGTTTTTTTTACTACATTTATTAAAAATCAAATTTGAAATGTTGACACTGTTTTAAAAAATTATCTGGTAAATAGCCTGTATTATATAGATTGCTTTGATACACTTAATGTAAAATAATAACTATATAATTGATTATTTACACTGTACATGGGTTTGTAATAACACACCTTTGATTGACTTTTGATGAGGTCATAACTATGTAATAATACATTTGAGTAGCGATTGAAATATTTTACATTTTCTATACTGAACAGAAGTAGTTTATCAATGTTGACAATATTTTTTCAACTGCAAAAGTAGATTTTTTCTGCAAAATTAGAATAGTTAGCAGTAACATTGCAAAATGTTTCTTTCTTTATTTTTTTTTAATTAAAAAGTAGGCTTGAACCTCCAGATATGTCTCCGTCACTTCATTTGATTTCTGAAGGAAAGTACATAGCCTTTTAAACAATTGCTGTGATCGATGGACTTATAAACATGTACAATTATGGATTTTGTTTTATTATAAAAGTAGAATCGTTCGTATATTAAAAATTCGTTGCAGGGCGTACAAATATAAATAAAGTTTGTATAAGCGTACTTATTTACATAATCTTATATTAAATAAACTTTCGATACTTCTTTTATGCGTAAGGTTCAAATTCGGCAACGGTTTATAAATTATATATGTATGAGTAAATCCACAAAAAATATCTCGGTTTTGTCCCCCGATTTTTACATTATTTTTTTAAGGACATCCTTGAAACCGGGCTTGTTTTGCTCGCAATGCCATGTACTATGAAAGAAAAATCTAGATATATAGATATAATTTTTGCGTATAGATTACTACCACTGAAACCCGTGTTCACAATTTTTCCCTTTACAGTACATACATTGGGAGCCGGTTTCAAGGGTGTGCTTCCAAAAAAATTTTTATTAAAAAATGGGGAACGATTATCATACGATTCGTCTTTAGTTTTTAATACAGTACAATTTTTTAATAATGTAGAAAAAGTATTTATTGTCAGTCTAGAGGAATAATTTTAAAAAATGAGACTTTCAGATACTTTTTTACGCAAATTGATGAAACTCGAACAACCATAACTTATGACATGACAAAAGCATTAACATGAAACTACACCTAATGATATTTTAAATAAAAATTCTGAAAAAAATTTTGGTAAAGCGACTGACGAGTCGAAAAAGTTTGCCAATAATGCTGCTAAAAATACTTTATTATTCGTAAAAATTATCCTGTCACATAAAACAAACTATGCTAAATTTTCAACAAATTGTTCCTGGACGTTAAAGATTTTAAGATATTGTCATTATCTTATTAAATTAAAGAGGAGTTATAAAAACATTTTAGTAACTCATCTTTCAACTTTTTCAACGTTCATTCAACGTCAATTCAACAATGTTCGCTTTAATTCTTGCTCGATTACAGATACAATTTAAAATCATAATGAAATATATTTTTAACATTAAAAATATATTTCACATAATTGGTTCACACATTTGTAGTATTTCATAGTAAAAAAAGAAAAAAATTATGATACAAATGAAAAAATTAACTAGATAAAAAAAAAAAAAAAAAAAAAAAAAAAAAAAAAAAAAAAAAAAAAAAAAAAAAAAAAAAA
>NW_019379551.1:94279-190525 GCF_000648655.2 Copidosoma floridanum
TATATATAGTCAAGCAGTGATTGTTTGTAATACATTTACATGATAAAAGTATAGGTATCACGAGAACCACGAGAGACGGGTGTTGGTTATACTGGTAAAAACAACAAAGTAAGTATACATTGTTAACGAAAATATCAAAAATTACCGTGATGATGCCAAAATGTTCATAGAAAGTGAAATAGATTGTACATGCATGGAAATAAATGAATAGACTAATCGAGTAAAGATGATGATTCGTGTTGAAATAAATTGGTTTGGAGATCGGCATGACTTTGTAATGTATTGTGCGTGATTACCCCTATACAAACCCTCGTTTAAAGGTATAATAATAATAATAATACGTATGGAGCTTTGTACGCATCCTTTTTCTCCTCCCTCGCCAAACAAAGGAAGAAAATTTGCGTACTACACATGGAATATAAAATATAATATTTTAATGAAACGCGCAACTCGCACCATAAGTATTATTGTCATACTTTTGTATGGATGGACAAATAGACTAGCACGCTACAACTTTCGCAAGCGCCCTGGACCCCCTAATTGTAAGTGGTAAAAAAATTACTGGAAATTCGACATTGTGAAATGTGTGTAACGTGTAGGTAGCACTTATTTGGGAAATCGATTGGCTGCGATGCGAGGAAGTATGGGTACGAGGGGGTACCTATAGGTATATACATATATGTACTTACGCACTGAGGCAACTGAGCTGACCCACTACGTATCTCATACATTCTTACAAACAACACCACACGTGTGATAAGTTAACGCGTGTACCTATATGTGTGTCCAAGAGCGCAAAGTGCAAATGTATACCTACTTACATGTGTACAGCCGACGACTACAGATATAAATATATCTCACGCTACCCGTTCACTTTTCAGGCGCGCGCTTGTCCGAATTATCTCAAAGAGCCTACGAGTTGTTTTCGCAATATACCGAGCGCTTTTATTTTCCGTACCTAAGTATATATGTACTTATGCTCGCGTAGGTTTTTCAAGTTTTTTTGTACTTTTTAGTTTATTCTCGAAAAAAAAGGAGCCTAGGAAGCCTGCAGTAGTTGAGGGTTGTGCTGCTAAAAAATTGGGCGTCAGCGTACAGACGAACGGGGTTTCTTTTGGCTATTTACATACGTCGAAGCAAGCGAGTCGGAACGATCGGCCACCGAGTTGCAAACGAACTGTACGGAGTATACGGACGGCACTTAAAGAATGTTTTTAAAGGAGTGCTGGTGTATAGTATGGGTGGGAGAGGAGGGACTCACCATCTGCATGGTAGTCAAGTGCTTCTTCCACCAAAGGTACTTTTGGTACTCGGGTCCGGCAGCGGCGAGCATGTAGTACGTGTACATAACCACATGTACCACGTTGTTGATGAGGTTGCCGAGGGTGCCGTGGCCCCCGGCTATGAACTTTACGCATATCCAGGTCTCGAGGGGCGTCAACGAGTGATGATACAGATGCAGGAATGTCACTTGGCTGTCCTTTTTTCGCATTACGAAAAATATCTGCACAAAATATACGGTGTATACATCGTATTATGCACTGTGGGTGTAAATAGCATTTCAAGGCTCCAATTTTACAGTTATTACGTATAGCTTCTTACACCGATCGAGAAGATTTCCATGGGCGGAAAGTATGAGTATAACATGAGCGATGTTTTTTCTGATGACTAGCCACACTTTCCGTCCATGGTAAAACAAATATTTTTTAACCTGCACTTGGTTTTAAGTAAAAAAAAAAAAAAAAAAATCGCTAAACCATCGATTTGTGAAGGACAATTATTCTCAAGGGTTTTTCGCAGGATCACCATCTTAAAATCATAACTTTGAATTAAAAAAAAAAAATGTTTGAAATCGTTTTGAAGCTCTCAAACAAGTATTGAGACGGACGGACGGCACAGCGAGAATTCCACTCATCCGATTGCGCTGACGAAAGTAAGTAAATGCCGTCTTAAGTATTACTTACTCTGCGGTAACGTAAATATCTTTCTGCGCGCGCGCGCGTACAATATAAATATGGGTATATTAAACTCGTGTACGCAACTTGTATGTTTAAAATTGAGAAAAAAACGGACGCGCAATGCGTATGCACAATAGAAAGATTAAGGTTACCCAAGCATGTAGGCTCACATCGGTACCTTCTATTCGTCACAGTCGATGTCGTCGTCTACTATAATTGTTGCAATAATTTCATTTGCAGTAACGACCGATTTGCAATATTCCAATTATAAATGCTGATTATGGCGAGAATTATCCCCAAGCGAAAACGTCGCCATACACGTAATCAAATATCCTTACCGTATCAGCAAACTCGGTAAACTTGCTAATGAAATACCACCAGCAAAGATTGGCCATCCGCAGGGCCGATGGGTTGTGCGAGTAGTCAACCGGCTGGCACTTGTAACTGTAGTCCAGCAACCATCCGGACATTAAGTGCTATAAAAACGAAATTAAAAGTTATTTAAAAAATTACCAACGAAATGTTGATTTTTCGTTACAGAGAAAAAAAATTTGTGCTTTTCAAAACGATTATCATCTTCAAAAACAATTGTCTTTCTTTCACAAATCTCCTTTCGTGTTTATGCGCATCGGGCCATAGTTCGTTTTTAATGAAGTTTCAGGAGGAGAAAAACAAAAATGCTCTTTAGGTATATGACGCAATGATAACATGCGCGATCACTAGCTCGTCACTAGTCATGTCACTCATTTATTATGAATGCATGAATAAACTTTTCTCAAGATAATACGTATAACATGATGATTTGAAGGTAGTGGCAACAAAATAATCCATACTAAGTAATTAAGTTATACTGACTCTTCAACATTGATAAACAATTTCTTAACAAAAACAAATCATATCATCAATGTTATTAGGTATAAGTTATTGTTTTTTACTCGTAAAATAATTTTATAACGTCGAATTTCGCTGTTGAAAAATATGATACTCACTGTCAGTCTTGGAGAACAATCGTCATTTCTCTAACTTGTTCGCATTGGTATATTTACTGTTTAAGAGAAGCCTAAGATTATTCGTATAATACCTACGGAAAATATGTTGAAAAATGGTGTTTCACGCGATAAAAGTATATTATTGCTCAAGATTTTATATGGTCATGCAGATGTAGACTCGGCACTAGCAGTGCTTGTTCATAGAATACGAGAGTACCTTGTATACATACATGAGAAGGAAATATTACAGTAAATAGGTATAGGCGCAACGCAGTTGTAAGTATAATATATACGTATACAAATGATTGCCATCGGTTTACGCGGCGAGTACAGGTACACAAGTACGATCGACGGTTCGAGTGCGAGGGACCTTGGAAAGTTGGGAAATTCTTCGCGGATCGGAGATTATTACATACCTTGCGCTCGCGTGGTCTGTTGAGCGCTGCACGCAGATGCGAAAATAAATAGGGTCATAAGTAAGTATATCGAACCAACGAAAGAGAACGAAAGTATAAGACACCGGTGGGTATACTTACATCGCACGTATTATTTCTTCTTTGATCCTTTGCCCAATGACTTTGGAAAATGAGGGAGAAATCCATGAAACTTTTTTTATTACACGCTTGATGCAATTATCTACATCGTTTGACCACATTTTGGATTAATCTGTACGCTCAGGGCTGAACAATAAATTTTTGTTCGCGTGTGATCTTGAAAAAGCTATTTATCCTCGGAAATTGCCATTTATTTTGAAAATCATATCCCTCTTGACCCTAACGTTGAAAAGTCTCTTTCTCGTTATTTCGATAGAAAGATGGGCTGTGCATCGTGTACGCATGTATCAGGTTATCCAATAGCAACTTTGGATAACTTTGAATGCGCGATTACTGCAGCATTGCATATAATTTATTTTTAGAATAAAAGAGGAAAGGAGACGTAGAGAAAGAAAGACGGGAGTTGCGAAAAAGAGATGTCAACACGCGCACTATCCCACTGTTTACGAAAAAAATTACGCGAGTCCTGTGGATGTTGCAAGTAAGCGCGTACCCGCGTTGATCAATCAGAGTAATGTATAGGCAACGGGTGATACAACGGTTACCACGGAACAATGACCGTCAGAAAGCGCTCGGTCGGTCAGAAGCTCTTCGGACCGGCCAGATTGCGCTCGACTTTTTTTTTTTTTTTTTTTTTTTTCATCGATACCCTTGCACTAACTATAAACGCAATGTAACGTTGCTAATATGACGAAACCTTAAACACAATCTAGTCCAATACTAATTCTCTGACGATAATTTATATTGGCTGAAATAATAAAACTGCGGAATAACAGTATACGCAATAGACGTATGTACATGATTGCAGTTGATTGTTGCGACATTTATCGCATTATCATTCGCGTTATCTTTTTAATCGTATAACACTGATGATGAAAAGTCGGCCGGTCGGTCGGTGGGTTTGTTTCAAAATTCATCACGTTATTCAAGTTGGAACAAAGTTTTTTCGCTCAATAGACATCCATGTCCAGCTTGTGTAGTATCATTGGTGAATAATATACTAAAGCAATAATAATAATAATAATAATAATGATAATAATGATAAAGACATTATTACCTCGTAAAGCATTCCAAGGGAGAAAATAACTTGAAAGGCGTTGTACGCGATGAGGACGTTTCTGAGCTGAAAGGGTTTGCGGTTGGTCATGAGCCTGGGCCCCAGCAGAGTGACATTGTACAAGTAGAGAAGGACGATTATGAGGGTTGGCAGAGGCGAGTCCATGAGCGGCCATTCGCTGACCCTTGGGTCCGAGACTGCGGTCAGGATGACGGTGTATTGGTCGAGGGCCATGCGCACTAGGCCTTCGGCCCCCACGAAGCTGCGGTTCGCGTCAACGACCAAGTCACTCCGTGGTTCTGGCTCCCGCTCTGCCACCAGCTCCGCTGCCGCTGAGGCCATTGCTCGCAATTACTTCCCTCGTTACCCCCTGCTGGACTTTCGAAGCTTTTGGACCTAGAAGTAAAAGTTTTTTTTTTCAAACCATCATAAATTTCAAGGAGTGAATGAAAATCATTTTCATCCATCGAGAGCGTTTGATCCAACCCAACCAAATCGTACGGCTTTCTGGGCCTGAAAAATATTTCTCCTTTTTTTTGTTAAATTTTGGTAATCCAAACTTATCTCGCTTACTTTCTGTTTACTACGCAAGTGCTGTTCCAAAAATTATATCTTTATTTATTTATTCTTTTTTTTTTTGTATTTTCTTCTATCTTTGAGTAATCCTCGAAAACTATCATGTTTCATTAATTTGTACTAAATCATCAATTTCTCCGCCCTAGCAATGAAATGACGAACAGCATGATTTTTATTTTTCCATAAATTGACAATAAACGATTGTTGTAATTTTTTTCTTCTTATTTTCACCGAGCAGACATTCAAACCGTTTGATGTTGCAAACGAGTAGCCTTGGCGAAGGAAGAAGGAAAAGCTTGTTTTGATGAAATTAAAGTATGGGGTTCAGAAGGGAGGCCAACCAGTCACGTTGGGCATGAAAGGTCGCTGCTGGTCGGTGGGAGAGGGAGGCGCTATTATACGAATGGGGATCCGCCCTGGGCGACCTCGAAACGTCGAAAAACGAAGCAAAGCGGCCATCAAGTAAATTGGGACTTTCGAAAGGACGCTTTTGTTTTTTGTTTATTTCGTGTTTTTATTTATATCGCATCCATGTATCAAGTACATACACGCCTTTCGTTTCACCTCCTGTCCCTTTGATAACGATCCAAGTCCATACCTTATGTATATGCTTTGGACACTTTCAATTGCCATTGGCTTGGAAAAATTATTTGGGATGAAATAACGCTTTTCCCATACCACGCGATTAATCACGTTATTGTCGGATCTAGTCGCGTTGGTTCAAAGCGCTTTGACAAATTAAAAAATTATCCGGTTCTATTTACTGGTATACCCATTCAGATTCGAGTAAATATCATCCCCCTCCTACAAAGTTTGCTTTTTATTCATACTTGTGATAGACATCGCGTTTGAAATCTTTCACCGCAAAGAGTTGTTCGCAGATTGTCCTATGCCTATCTGACTCATACAGTAAAAAATCGTGATGAAAAAGAAAGTAATGTACTCATGGTGCAGAAGACTCAAGTAACTGCAAATATGATTAAGTACCTACAAATTAATCAATAACAGAGTTTACATGGAAAAATTTCTTACACACAAGAACTTATAATTAAAGTTGTTGCACTATTTTGTACCAACTGTACTGTAGTATATATACTAGTCAAATGTACGCACTCGGATTAAAAATATTGAAAGTGCATGATAAATAAAAATTGTGTACTCCACTTGACTCGACTCGACTCGTGACTTGTAAAATTAAAAAAAAAATACAGGGTCAAAATTAAAAATCAAGAGCCGTTTCGACTTGTATCGCGGAAATTATTTGCTCTCACTCGTTAGTTTTATAAAACTGTGACCCAATAATTATAGGTGATGAAAATTAAAAAAAAAAAAATTAATGTGATTCTTAAACATGAAAAGTACTTTCTCCATATTTTTCAAGTTTTTTTACTCGTCGATTTAAAGTAAAATAAATGGTGTGCAAATTAATTTGTCAAACTAACTAGAAATTATGAATGTTTGAAAGCCATTTTTTAATAAGCAAGGGATAAATTAATTAAAAATTTTAAATGTATATTTTTACACGTGTGTATAAGATTCTCTCAATGTTTGTATTAGATTGTCATGATTTTTATGGTAAGAATCGGACTATCAAAAGTAAATAATAATAGTAAAACATTTTTTAGAGAGGATTCGAGATTCTGAGAAAACTATTAAAAGCTCAATCAGAAAGTAAACAGTGGTAATCGTATTGAAAATATTATACTAGCGAAGAATTTATTTTCTAATTAATTATAACATATTCACATTAAAGTTTGAATTGCACACTTTCACAATATCACCTTTTTGTGTTTATTTTACAACAACTATAACATTATTCCTACAAACACAAATTCCGTATATTAATATTAATAATGAAAGACATGTGGAAATTTATCAGTCATTTCCATCAAATGAAAAAAAACCGTATACCAAATAAGTATAACGGCTTTAATCTGACTGATGAATCAATCAAGTGGGTACCGCTCTTGCTTCTAAAAAACTCGATATTTTAAAAAGTTGATTCATACTTTAGAAAAAATAATTTATGATTCGAATGATCTCGTAGTATGATCTTTATCATTAAATTAGATTCAACTAGTTACTTTTCAATCACTTTTTTTTCATTATTACTATGATAGTTGCGTATAAACTATCTTGATACTTTCAAATCTATCTTCGAGGGCAAATAAAAATTCTTTAAAATCAAAATGCATTTAAAATACAGATTTTGCGAATCATTTTTGTTGTTGTGAATCAAATAATAGAAACACTCGCGCTATATGTTCACCAAACATTCTGGTCATGATAAACACGTTTTGTGACATAAATATGATGTATTTATAATCAGAAGGACGGCTTATACTCTAGCCAGGTAGACTGCCTTTCTGTTTGAATTTTTAAAAATTAACAGGGTTTCTCGTTTACCAGGTCACCACCACCGTGTCCCACTTTAGCTCGCAAGAAAAAAAAAAAAAAAAAACACTTTTCTTCCTCATCTCTGCATCTTTCTACTCATCGCTTCGTTCGCAGTGTGTACTTTCACCCCCTTCTCCTTCCTATTAATTATGTTAACTCTCTCTCTCTCTCTCTCCCTTTTTCAACTCGCTCTTTATACTTATGATTTAAAATGCGAAATATTAAAATTGCGCAACGTGATTGGCTATTTTATGCTTGCTCGCTTTGTGATGGGCGGTGGGCCAATCAGTTGGTTTTATTGTGTCAAACAATCCCAATCAAGTCAGTCATAGATCGGGCACCCTTTTTGGTTTGTATACTCTTGCTGATTGGAAAAACTGTTCCTTACTGTATGCGTAAAAAATGTACCCCTCGGCAAATAGGTACTTGAAGATATTAGCGCAGAAAAAGAGGAATCGTAGTGGTGGAAAGAAAAAGAAACCCACGACTGCCATCTTCGTGCACCTTTTTTTTTTTTTTTTTTTTTCTTTGCAGCAAAAATCGATGAGCTTACTTATACGTTGCGGATAATATTGTTTATACAAGCGTATCTGCATGGCATTGACTTTATCCAAGCCCCACGAAAGTATTGTTCGAGAAATATTTTTCGGGCTATACAGATGGGTGGAGAAAGAGAGGGAGGAGAAAATGATCACAGTATGCAGAGTTTATACAGTGAATAAGAAAGATATAGCTACATGTGTGTATCAGGTGTCTGCAGCACATGGATGTCTCGTACGTATAATTAAAACAAAAAGTGCTAGATAATTAATAATGAAGAAAGCCTCGTCAAAATTGTATTATTACTGTTCCTCTCCCTCTCTCTGTGTGAGGGGTTTGCATGATGTTTATACACGCGTACAGTCCTGCATCCCAAGTGGAGATGAGATAGTTTACTGGTGCAGGCAGATTGTATAGAGAGAGAACGGTACTCGTTACGGAGAAAGTCTCAGAGCAGAGGAAGAAACGTGTCTCTCGATTACCCCCTCTTTTTCCTCCTCCCACTGCTCGTGTGTGTAAGTATGCATGTATAAAAAACTTACATGCTTATCGGTCTCGTTTTCGTGCGAGCTTTCTCCTCCTCTCTTATATTTTTCTCAGCTTCCCATTTCTCCTTGTTCTCATTATCGCCGTCGTCGTTGTCGTCGTCTATGTTGGGCTTAAGCAAAGATCATTAAAGAATTTTTCATTACCAAAACAAGGTGTTGGTCATATTTTTCCCGTGAGTTTGGTTTTTCCCAGCCGGTCTACGAAATTCCCAATTCCGTACATTGGTTTCGATGCATTTTATTTTTACATCAATTACCACTCCTTACGAGAAGGAAGATCCGAAAGATGCGACCCTTTGCTCGTACGACACCAAATATTGTCAGTGTTATAATTACAACTATATTATTCGCCCCTGCAAGTGCCCTTTATTGGCTATTATATTGGATTTGGCTGCTGATTCAACACAGTTTTAATAAAGTGGCCTTTCCATAAATTATCTAATATTACACTTAACTGTGTGTTTCCATTCGTCGTAACTCAATCATCAAATCCGAGGAATAAAGAGTGTGACACCGCTTTCGCCACGTCTCCGAGTCGCACGCAATGCGCAATAATGTATACTTGTGGAAGTACAAAGTACTGTACAAGCAACAACGTTAGCTAACGAGTGTAATTGTAGGTGCTGTTTATTTCGCAGGTGTTTAATATATGTTTGTGTCAGTCCTGAAGAATCACCAATTAACCGTTGGAAAGAAATCGTGTTTTAAAATGGGAAGAGTCGATGTAGACCGAGTTTGCCAGAGCTGGTCGAATTGAATAACCTTAATTTTGATGATTAAAACTTATTACAAATAATTATTCATTTTGTTTTTCCAACATCAAAATAATTTTTATCTTAGATTTTCCAAGAGAAACCAAGCAGGTAGCAAATATTTGTAAATGTTTTCCTCCGAACTCTATGGTTTTTCAATAAAAAATTTTTAATGCTTGAAAATACATTATTTTTCGAGAATTGAGAACCAAATGAGAAAAGAAAAAGCCATGTGGAATATCAACGGATACAAAGAATTTTACACATTTCTCATGATTAAATGTCAATTCTTGGACCAACTCGCGTTTTAATGTGATTGCTTAAAATAGCTTTTTTTTTGTCTTCCATTAGTGGGTGACTGGTAACCAATGTACCTCACAGGGGTCAAATAGTTGTGTTTGATTTTATACTCACACATGTAAGTGAGCGATCAGAGCCCGTACCATCGTAAGCAGAACCGAGCGGCGCCGATCGACATCAACATCTAATTGAACACACCTAATGCGTCAGGTGTAAGTGATTGCGGGAGAGTAAGATGATAGATACCATGCCTTTCTCAGCACATGTGGCATTGCTCTAAATTTTACTCAAATTTTACTCACACATTTTAATGAACAGTTCTCTCTCTCTCTCTCTCTCTACATCAGGTTCTCTCCCAGGAGACTGCAGACAAAAACGCCCCGGAATTCGCTGGAGATTGAATAAATTAATAAACTGCTAAGTGTTGAAATAAAAAAAATCCAGTAGGCCGGTATACATTTATTCGCTATCCATGTCGCAATTACACGCAAGCTTGGAGATGCTTATTCAAAGAACGTATAAACGGTTAACCGAGTTGTGCAGGATTCTTTTGGCATTTTTTATTCTGTTTGGTACTTATTCTTATGAATGTGAAAATACTAACTTTTTGAATTTACCACCTAAAAAAACTGCTTTCACTATGGACCAAAGAGAGTATATACTCTTACACAAGTTTCTTGATCATGCATCGGAGGGGAAGAAGAAGAAGAAGAAGAGTATACCTACGCGCAGGAAGAAGCAGTAGGTAGGCGCACTGGAGGTCTGTATTAGTGGGTAAGTAGGCCACTCGTACCACTTAATTATCAATTGGTTGCGAGCACACACAAGCAGCACCAGCTACTCGCGTACGATGAGCATGCGTGGCACCTTACAGGCATATTATACGACTGTAGCATAAGTTGCGCTTGGCATCATACGCACGAAACTGCTTTTCTACACCACCATTGAGTTTCATCATTTTCTCTTTGTGCGTTGTTTCTACTTTTTTTTCGCACGCTTGGATAGCTACGCATCTCCACGCGAGAGATAAAAAATTGCCGGTCTCTCTTTGGATCTGCACAAACACAATACAGGGATCAGAGCACAGATGCTGCACACTCAAAAGCATATTTGTACCTGTAACTTGCGCCGGAAGGGTAACAAGATGGGGCTTATATTGAAGCACGCAGTTTTTGTTTTCCTTGCCCGTATCGAGTAGCTACACAGGAGCTATGTATACTAAGTGGATTTTATAAAAAAAATTTTTTTTTTTTTTTCAATTTGTAACTTTTCATTACAAAGATCATTGGATTTACTGAAAATGTGTAGTATGAATAATCTTTTGAAAATTAGCCAAAAATATATGTATAAAAAAAAAAAAATCTATTTCACATTGTAATTTTTAAATTTATGTATAACGTGCGTAAGGAAATTTAATAAGTGCGTCTCATGTAGGAGCCAACCTTCAAAAATTTTACTCAGATTGGATTAAAGTATATTGAAAATACATAATGGAGGTAGCTGAGTGAGGAACGTTTGGAAACCTTCCCTGGCTCGTACACTTTTTCCAATCAACGCGTCAACTCTTTTTTACAAAAATTATTGCGTTTAATTCCTCTAAAATAACCATCAGTGCTTTAAAAACAACAATGACAATAACAAGAACAGCAGTGTGGAGTATAGCTGAGAAATGAAAATCAAAAAAGTATCAGCATCGAGACGCAATCGATATTTGATACATTATTATAATTTACTTCATCATCATAATCTCCTATCTCCTTTCTATTTGGTACTTCCTCTTCCAAGCCGCCACCAAAGAATTTCTCCTCTTTTCTCTTCTAGCACACATAGTCGGCGTTTTACTTTCAAAGACGATCTCTCACAGCGACTGACGCACGCACGAAACGGGACACGCTTCCCAGCATCAGGCATACTCGCCCTCCTTCCAAGATGCTTGTATGAATAGGTGTAAATATCCGTAGGTGCTTATGTATTTTTTACTCGTTTTTTTCATTATTTACTATCATTGTTATTATTATTATTTATTTATTATTTTTTTTTTTCAACGAAAGGATTTTTGTACTTTAATCTTGTATTCAGAGACGATGAGATTTAAATTCTTTTCAATAGTATGCGCTAATATGGAGCATAAAGTTTTACAGGTATTTATAAGCTCATTAGATAACTTAAAAATCATCTCAACGCCTCAACTGTAATTAGCAGCGATAGTGAAAGCAGTATCTAGACAATTGAAATTTTTTCGACACTGGGTAAGTACGTAAAGAAACGTCTAGCAGTGCAACAGCAGAACTGTCGTCCTTTTCGTTTTTTTACAATTAAAAATTAGCAGCTAGGTAACCAATATATTTTTTGTCGCTCTCGTGACTTTTTTAATAACACGATGAAATGCATTTTTAAAAATTAAAATTATAATTTTTTTATGTAGCTAAGTTGACTGGTCAGGAAATACGAAACATCCAAAACAAAGAACAGAAAAAGAGGTTCTTTCTCGCGTAAGATTTCTTTGGTGCAAAAATATAAGACCTATTATTAAAATTTTTAACAAATTTTGATAGGTAGAAATTACATTAATAAACTTTTCAACTGGATATTAATTTTTAACCAAAAAAGTTTCTTTCGATACAAGTTACCAACTTTACCATAGTAGTTAATAATGTCAATTGCAGTGAATACTATGTTTTCTGAGCAGCTATTTAAATCTTTCACTAAGTCAATGTTTTGCAAAGAGTGCGCGGCAAATACTTTAGTAAAGTCACAAGGTTACCTTTCAAGTATTTAAATTTAAAAGTAATTTTTTTTTCCTTATCGTCGTACAAAAATTATAAATTTTGGAAATTTCATTCTACCCATACATTAATATGTATGTATATTTCTACAAGCAATTAAATATTTTGATATTAAATGTGAATTCAAATTTTAAAACGTAGTGTTTGAATAATTTTTTTCGAGACCATGCCGAAAACGCTGGCAAATCCCTCGCTTATAAAAATGAGGGTAGTGGGGGCTTACGGTATTTTCAACACCTTCAGAATACTAAAGAGGATAAACAAATTTTTAATTATTTTGGAGGGGTTCACCTATGAAAAGCCATTGTTGTATACAAATATATTTAATTTAGATATGTGCATGTGTTAAAACCCCTCTGTACATGTGCATTACCCAACAACAAGTTTTAACAACATTGATATTGGTTACTCGTAATTTTTTGTAAAACTCCTTATTTTATCTACATGATGCTGTTCGAAAATTTTGTCACCTATTTTCTGATTATACCTTGAAATTTCTCATAGTTATAGTTATATGGCAAAACCAAATAAAGTTATAGTGTAGTTACAAATTAAAAAATTGACACAACTGAGGAAATTTTTACGAATAGGTATACATATATGTGTATATACATACAACTATAAAAACACAATACACATTCGCATTTTGCAATTCGCCTACCTATCGATAAGTAGGTTAAAGTTGCGCTCTACTGCATATATTTTGGTATTTTGATTGCTGCTCGCCATCAAGGACTCATGGAACGTTTAAAACCAGTTTTTCGTCGTTGCAGCGAATTTTCTTGACTATACTCGAAGTTCGCAATACGCAAAGTACCGGGCTCAGCAACAATGTAGAAGGGCATGTTGCGTAATGCAATTTCTCAACAACCAGCTCGGGTTTTTCGTTGTTTTTTTTTTTTTTTTTTTTTTTTTTTTTTTTTTTTTTTGTTTCAGCAACTGACCTATCCATGCTGCTGATACCTGCACGCGCGTTTTTACGAACATTATATTTACACGTATGTTAGCTATAGGTTTCATTGGGACTAAAATAAAAAGGAAAGTAACAATCTTTATGATATTTTCGATCAACAACCAAGTAATTGGTAATAGGATACCTACAGCTGAAACGCAGCGGGAACGTCGAAATTTCATGGCGTTGGGAAAGACGCTGTCGCCACCTTGGTAACCAAGAGGGATAAAAGTAAAAAAAAAGAAAAAAAAAAACGGTCCAGCGACCTTGTGCCAAAAATAAAAGCCTGATCGGTCTAGCCACCTGTGTTTGCGCAAGTCCCCCAAGCCTCTGTGCGTATGGTACAAGCACGCAAGCCACCGAGCGAGCAATATAATGTAACTCCAGGATCTCGCAAGCCCCGTTTGTACTCCATGGCGGTAGTATTTGGTACGATGGCGATAGATGGATACTTGAGACTTCAAGTCCCGTTATTAAAGCCATGACGCCGAGACATGTTCTTCACACTCATCAAAAGAATAAAAGCCGAGAGTAGAAAGAGAGATAACTGAAAATTACTTTCATTTCAAAAAAAGAGATGTGTGTTGGAGATACACTTTGAGTGGGAGAGGTTGAAAAGCTACTTGTCAAAATAAAGAAATAAAATGAATGGCCATTTGTATTGTGACCAAAGTAGAAAGTGCATTGATAAGTGCATTAATCGTCTAACTAAACAATTTTCAGCTATTTTACTACTGAGTTTTGAAAAAAAATAAAACTTTGCTTTACATCGTAATTCAACCAATTAATATTTTAGACAAGAACGCCGTAGGGGAAAAAATGCCCATAAACAGCCCATTATAAGGAATTAACTGCCTGTGATTCAATGAAAACAATTGAAAAGCCATTTTTGCCCCATTACCAAGAAAGACTGACATTATACAATGCATTAAACTCAAAACTTGTAGATATTTAAAAAAACGAAACTTTTGGTGAAGTAAATTTTTCTCTCCAATGATGTTCCAATATACGATAAAACAATCGATTTTAATCGTAAAAAAAATCGATTTACAGCAGCTAATATTTTTAGTTGAAGCCGAAAACAAAGTATAAATACAAATTATTAATTTTTAATATTATTTGTGTTGTTATTAAACTATGTGCTCTGCTTTAATATTTATTATTTTATGAATAGAAAAATAAATTTGCATGATCTCTATTAATAGGATTTCAATGCAAAATGGTATATATTTTTTAGATGTTTTTGAAAGAGTAATTTCAAAAACTAACCATTCAATTCTCGATTTATAGTATTTTCGCGTTTAAACTTAAGAGCAATAAGCAAGCATCAGGTGCCAATAACCCAACCCACTCGAGTGCACTTTTCTATATGTACACTAAACCAATTTCTTCACTTTTTCTCTCTTTCTTTCTTTTTGCAATTTCTACAATATACGTTGTACCTGCTCAGAAATTTCAAGAAATTTCAAAACGATAGTGTACACACGGGCGCGCGCTCGCAGTCGTAAGAGAGGGACTTGAATAAACGAGTGTAAAATACCGAGTGTCTTTGTGCAACTGCACTTGCTAGATGAGTTATTTATTGAAAAAACAGGACGGTGTATTATGCAGGTACAGGTAGTTGTAAATTTTTAACGCGGCTGTTGCATTGTACCTATATGTAAGCGCAAAAATGTGTTGAACATATAGCTTTCTATCGCTTTAAAATCATTAAAAAGTTTGCATCTAAAATTATTCAAATAAAGTTTTGGCGTGTATCCACACATTTGAGGTATGTACACGTAATTGGTAATAATTGAGATCAGTCGATACTTGAAATACATTTCAAACAATGTTCGAAAGATGGAGTATTAATTTTAGGAAATGTAAATTACTTATAAAAAAAAGCCTTCAATAAGTAACAAACTTATTCAAACGTTTAAATTACATATTTATGTTAAACACTTGAAGTTGATCTTTTTAATCGACAAAGCGAAAAAAAAAAATTGATGATATTAGCAAAATAAACAAAGATAATCTTTAGGAGAAAAAAATGTCACTGTTAATGGCACGATCTCGACAGTTGGACTTCCTTAGGCTTCGCGAGCGGAAGTTGGCTTTCTGATTTCGACGCGCCTTGCGCATCTCTTTCTCTTTCTCCTGGTTATAATAAATGCTGATCGTCGGTATACTTAGTATACGCAGCATCAGCAAAAGCCGTTTTCAGATTCTTGCCGGCTCGCAGCTCACTTTCCACTTAAATTATTTAGGTACCTCCGGCCACTGAAAGAGAAACAGAAGAAGCGAGGACGAGACACCCAACTCTTACCTTTTACGCAGAACACGAGCACTGGCTTAACCCGCTTCTGCTGTTTCCGATTCGTCGTTGAGGAACGATTTTTCAATTTTCCTCGAAATCGAGGAAAAACGTCCGAAGAGAACCGACTCCCATAGAGTTGCAGCGCTCGACACTTTTTTTAACACTATGCTTTTTATAATTATTATTATTTTTGTTGTTCTTGTTATTTGTGCTATTACATGTGCGAGCTTTAATTGGCCGAGATGAATCGTCTCTTGAATATTTCGTTTCGCAAGTGAAAAAAGGGGAAAAAAAAAAATGAATAAACAAGTAAAAAAAAGGAAAAAAAAAAAAAAAAAAGAAAAAGAAAAAATTCGTGAATCTCTCAAATTGGGTGGTATTCAATTAATGATACACCGAGAGTCACTGGCACTGACACTTACTTATACATAAATCTGCGCGACACTTGACGGACAAAGGGAAGAGGAACAGAGACAGGTAGGAGGAAAAGGATACGACAAGTGGAGCGCGGACTGATGCGATGCTGCGCGAACAGTGCGCCGGGGCCGCGCGAGAGCTTCGGTTTTAAGTGGCAAGTGAATGGGCCCCCGCCTCCTTAAGACCCGCGACCGAGCACTTTCCTGCCTGCATCCCACCGCGGCACTGTACAGGTACGCGTCCAACAATACATTCGTTTATCTGTATCGCGTACGTGTCTAATAGATGTGTGCCTATAGATATTGATTAGTAAGTTGGTCCCTCCTTCTCGAAATATGTCGAGCTTTTTTGCTGACCACGTGCTAAGAACAGAGGTGGGGAGGGGAGTCTTGGGTCCCGAAATTAGGTGATTGCTTGAATACCGATTGTTGACCGGAAACGCACGATTTTATATTGCATAGCCCGGTGGAGCTTACGATCTAGATGTTAAATTAAGCTAAATGTCTGGTGGTACAGAACTAGTTGTCGAAGGTAACATATAAAATACAACGATGGTAACCTCGTCGCAGAATAACAAATGAAGTGTAAAAATCAAATGTATACAAACAAATTGATAATAGCATATAAAATGAAAACTCCAAGTTTGGAGTGAACAATAAAAAAGACAAACGTGCGCGATCACCTTAAGCATAAAACACAAGGACCAGTGAAGAGCCGTTGATCACAGTAAACTGTATCAGGACGTAGTATCTGTATAGGGATGAAACATTTGGTGGACAAACGATATAGGTATAATTTATTGACAGGAGTCTATAGCCGATATCAAGTAAGGGCCGCTGCAGAGAGAGAGAGGCAGTGAGATGGACAATTGATCAAACAATCAAGTTTTAAACGGAGAAAAATTGCGAGCAACTTAACGGATGAGTAAACTATGATTGATCACTTTCCTTTCGAATGCGAAAAAAAACTACAGTTGCATTACATGTATATGAAACATAGTCCCTCTCGACTGAAGGGCCGACGACATTATCTTGGCAATCCTTAAAAAATTGATCCGAATATAACTACTAACGAAGACTCAGAGGTGGAAAGATTTAGGGAAGCGTCATACGTGCGTCATCGGGCTTCGATGTACAGGGCACTCGTAGAAACGTCACTTTGCAAATAAGACTCGTAAGTGCAGTTGAGGTAATACAGTTGGTTCCAGCCCATGCGAAAAAGTCCTAGCGCAATTATTCACGATGACTTTTTCGTTTTGGTTAAGAGGAGTACCTCCATCACGCGTAACCATACACACGTACAGATGACGTATTTGATCGTGATAGAAAAAGTTCGGTCATTGATGATTATGCAACCCGTGAGTGGCAACATGTCACATCTAATGGCTTTGAGAGTCATTATTCTTAGTACTCCGTTGGGCGATTCGGTAGACCGTTGATCGGAAAAATTTCGCCAGGGCAGCACTCGAACTCTTCGCTGGACTTTTCTTCGTCACAGTGAATTAAGAACGCGTTGGCTCGGACGACGGCTACGATGGCACACTATGAAGATTCGTGCACTCGTCTACGCGTACAACACTTTGTTCTTGTCTCGCGCCAGTTTGCAAGTCACACTCTGAATTTCTTCCGTGACTATAACCCGAACTTATGACCTCCTTGTTTTCAAAATTAAAAAAAAAACGTCGAAAAAAGCTGGCTAAGTGAATTTTATCCTTGAGAGATTAACATTTGATGATTGAGGCCAACTTTTTACAAAGAAAAAAAATAGAATAAATACAAAGTATTTTTAACATCGGTTCAAAGTTATGAAAATCGATTTATTGTAATTTAGCAACTCCATGCAAAACCATTATAATTATATAGGTAATTTTTACACGTTAGTGGAAAATCCAACCATTTGTTATTTGCATAAGTTGTGCCATTTATATTTTATCATCTTCCTTTGTTATTTGTATAAGAGCAAAAAAAAAAAAAGATTAAATTATAAGAAAATCTTATCAGTTTTCACTCTATTCCTATTCATATCACACTTTGCAGACTCGAGTGCCGAGACTCAGCAGTACTACACTACACTGTCCACTCACGTAATCTACTGAAAGCTGTCTAACAAATATGGGGAAGAAGAAATTAATGACCCATGGGAAATGGTTTACTTTGACAGGTACTTATCTTACTCATCCAAACTTTGCCGCAGTCGTAAGTGCTCCTGCTTGGCTTGAAGGATCGGCCAAAGGTACATAAAAATAATATTGTTTTATTACTGTTATTATAATTATTATTTTTTTTACTAGTAATATTACTACAACTGTGCAATGTAAGCTTATTTTTTCATCTACATGATTTTATTTGATTTACAATTCATCACATTATAAATGTTATGATTGTCCGCAGAATATTTTGCATACGGTAATGTGTGGGGCAGAAAAAAAACAGTGCCACTAATCATAATCCTTGCAAAGCTACGAAGTTTCTCCCGCTCATTCGAATTTTGTTGACGTCATTTTAATTATACAAACTTCTTGGAACCAAAAAAGTTCGTGCTTATTTTTTTGCGAAGGATTCAACGGCTTGGAAAAAAAACTGTTGAGAAAAAAGAAAAAAATGAGATGTATTCAATTGGTGTCGTGACCAACTATTATCTTGATGAAAGAAGTAAACTTGTAAAAATGTGTGGTTATTTAACACTTTATTACGAGCAAAAAATTTTCCTGGACAGTAAATTACAACGACTGATGTGAAAGAAATAAATTTTTCAAACGCAGAATCTCTTTTTTTAAACCATTCAATGTCGTCGATTTGATTGCTTGCTAATTGCTTGACATTTTGTCAAGATAAATTTTAAGATGTAAATGTAATGTCATATCTTTAAAGATATTATATTTAGAGCTTTATACATCGTTTACATTTGGCGTTGAACTGAAACTTTTACGCATCTATAACAACTTTTTCGGACCTATTTATTAAAAAAAAAAAAAAAAAAAAACAACGTTTAAGAGATGTTTGTACTAAAAAAATGGTTAGATTGAAAGTATGATATTGAGAGTACCGGAAGTAAAATGTCTACCATGTAAATAAAACAGACAAAAACTGCTCGGTATGCACGCAGATAATACAAATAAGTTACATGATCTAATGAGTAGTACCGCAATAGTATCAACAAAAAAAAAAAAAATAAATAAATAACAATTAATAATAAAAATAATAACTATCCTAAAAAAATTTTTTTTAGAGAATACTGATGAAGTATCAATACAAAGTGAATGACTATTCTTAAATTATATTAAGGATCACTATTTAGAAGACATAAAATATTGGAATGAAAACGTGATTTTCGTTAGCGGCGTTTCCGAATAGGTATTTAAAAACCAAGTTATCACTTATTACATCGTAGAGCAAGAACAAGCAAAATTGAATTTTAAAAATAATCCATACGTTAATCTTCAATTGTCGATCGTGTGTAGTTTCTTTAATCTCTAGTGTATACGTTTTTTATTTACTCCTTAAAAATTCGGGATAAGCTGAAAATAGGTGAAGTGAGGCTCGTGTTTGAATTATTAGACTTGAACTAGAATTTAAAACATGAGAAGAGAAATGTATAAGGATGGAGGACTAGCAGCTGTCTCAACGATGATCGTGGCCATAGTTTGAAAAATGGAAGACCCTGGAACCCGACAACCAGAAAAGCTTGCGTGTGTCGAGGAAAAAAGTAGCTTTCACATCGCCCCTTCTACACTCAGTATTGGTGGTGAAATTGGATCTCGAAATCCAGTCAAATGTCTAATGGAGTAAAGTTTTTAAGAACAAAATTCGAAATTTAATACAATTACATTCAATCAAGTATATTAATTATATGATTCATTCATTTACGCGTGAGCAAAGTATTTTTTAATAAACAAATGCACACTACTGTATACCACTCTTTTCCATAAAAATTAACAAAGAACATTCAAAAGGTATAAATTGATGTTGTCAATTGTCATTCAGTTGCATACCGATGACGTCACTTAAAAATAATTATTGTAAATTTTCTGATTGAACGTTTATGGGGATCAAGAGTTGTAGTCGTCAAAATTGTTTAGGTACAATAAATAATCTCTGGTACATAATAATAATCAACGATCAATGTAGCGATACTCGCTCATATAATTTGTACATTCACGGGCCCGCGCGGTGCAGCATAACATCAGAGTCACACTGATTTTTGAGACCAACCAAGGTTTAATGTAAAACTCAGCACTTTAAGAGTTGAGAAATTTTTGTTTCGCCACGCGATTGACAAACCGCTCGGCCGGTCTCGGGAAAATACGGATTCCAAAGTGCCAGAATTTCTCTCGTTCTTTCGCGCTGAGCACACGCTCGGGCGGTCTCTCGAACGCATGTGCCATACCTGCCGTGGCTATCATTTTCTCTAGGCCACCGAGTGCCGAGTCTCGTGCATTCGTTTTTACGACTCGTTGACCATCGTTGATTTTGCAATAAACAGACGGATTCAGTAAATATTGCCGGGACAGGAGCCACGAGGAAAAAGAGGAGGCTGTGCACGTGTGGTTAAACATAAACGCGTGCGTTCGTTTTTCATTAGGCGCCAGGATAGCTTAAAGGCTTGCACGTACTTATACGTGTGCACATGTCATTATTGCCGCATGGGATCGCAAGGGAATGATAATTTCTTTTTTTTTTTCCATCCACAATTTAGCTGTTGGTAATGATTCTCTTTTTTCCCGACACAACCTTGCTCACTCATGGATTTGCCAATTTGCTTTCAAGCAACAACTTGATGTAGTAATAAAAATTTTTTCAAGGGCCTGAACTACTCTTTAAACGGGAAATTGTTTTTACGAATCAAACAAATGACGATCGGTGCGTACGCTAAATAACATGATTTTATTGTATTTTATTTTTGATGGCTGAATTATGTGGCTATATATGTATATGCTGGCGCGCACATGCATCATTTTATGTATATGTGCACGTGTGTACGAATGTTTTTGTTCACGTGTATAGGGTATCACGTAGTTTTTATCCCGATTTGTTTCGATTTAAAATTTTGTTACTTACGCAACCTTTCCCGATAGCCTGGACTATAAAAAAAATCTTCGTCAGAAGCAGCCGTTTTTTTTTTATAAAATGTATATTTAAGTGAAAAATTATTTACAAACGATGTACTCATCTGTAGTGCCGAAATGTAACGGGTTACCGTAAAATTATTAAAACTCACTTGCAAGCGCTGGCACTTTGTGAGCCCAACAACTTGTACCCTATTAATTAGTCGAGTGTGTGGTAAAGCTCAACCGGTTACATGAATCGTGAGCCAATAGGTGTAGCAGCAGTATAGTGCATTACCGGTAGTTGCAACAGTAGGTGTACATATTACAACAGTAACTTGTATTGTTTCTTCTGACTATGAGAATCAACTCTCTAACAAAAATTATTTGTCTGAGAAGATTTGGGTGACAAACATCAAAAGCCACGGGTGCGTCAGAATTTATCATAACTCCTACTTAGCACCCATTCATCCAACCCGATTTACCTCACAATAAATACTTTAGCGTTCGAATGAATTCCTGCTTGCATGTGAGTAAATGGATCCACTCAGCAGGAGAAAAAGACGCAAAGAAAGTAACACGTTGATTAAACATGTGTGTGAGAACGAAAAAGAACGTCGTAGCCCAATGTATACATCCATACACTCGACCGTGATCTAGTTTGCGTTGACTCTCATACTACCCGCGGGTGTCCTTCACAGAGAAAGTATTACGCAAGCGTGCAAAGTGCCCAATGTATGCGAAAAATATACATGCATGCCAGCGATACAATAAATGTAAGTTATTATGGTTAGTTATTGGAATGAGATTCCCCGTCGATTTCGAAACATATTGATAAATGTTTATTCCGTGTGCATAAATTTGAAAATGTACGAGTAGTTTGCATATACGCGAGAACAGGCTATTATTTTAGAAGGAGATTAAATTTATTTAAAAAAAAAAAAAATGGTAATCATCAGTTTTATGAATTAATAATCCGTTGTTAATTTAAATACCTAGCCCTTCATTTTCATTTCTGGACACATTACCTACAAGAGCCCGGGCTCGTCAAATGGCGTAACGCTTATCGCGGTCAAGAATCTAAGAAAAAAGTGAAGAAAAACGCTACCTCCGGCTTTTGCGGTTTAATGCTTACCTTGCCGTGGAAACAATCATTAGTAGACGTTATCAACGCGGTCAGCCAGGGACGTTTAAACTTGCAGAATTATAATTGAACGAAAATGTTCATCTGTTCGATTTAGTCGGGGCGTATTTGGAAATGGAAATGATTTTTTTTTTTTTTTTTTTTAATTTCATTCACGCAAGCAAGATTACATTAGAACTTAAAATTTCTCTTAATGGGATCTAAAAATCCGAAATTTTAATTTTACATTCTTATTCAACTATTATGACTTCCTTTTTTGTTTCCAATTCCTTACATTTGTTTTTCCATGCAACGAGGGTTGACAAGAAATCTTCAAAAAGTTACAAATAGTTTTTAATTGTTGACGGATGAATGATCCGTAAAGTTTCAGTGGCATGAAAAATAAAAGAAGAAATCCATTTCTCTCAGGGACACTAAAATGTAACACCCATAGTTTAATTATAACTCACATCCTTTCTGTTTTGCGTCACTTTCAATAAAGACAGTAAAATATTTAACGTGGACCTTCGCTCGAATCCTAACTACATCTGATTCTCCTGATGAATCGGTTTCTCTCATTTTGAAAACTCGATGAAGATGTTAGTTTTTTCCATCGAATTGTACGAAAATATTAATTTTATCAATCTACTTATTTTTATTATGAGCATAGCTCGCTTGAAATATTACCGAATATATTCATAAGTCAAACAAACGAATGCGACAATCATCGAAAATGAAAGCACGTCATGTTATTTTGTTTTGTTAACGGCATCACTTTATTGCGTGTTTTAAAAAAGTTTTTTTCTTCGTTTTATTTTCATCCCAGTATAATGTGCTCGTTTAAGAATCAACGAACTAATTGAATTGCAAAAGTTGGCTGAACGCACTTATGCTGTCGTCACTGTGCACCGATCAATTCGAGGCTTAATTGTCACCGAACGTAGTTATTATCAATTTTTTCCCATTTTTATTTTGCGTGGACAAACATCAGTTTGACCTCAAAGGTGAACTTTTTCAAGCTTATAAGCGGAGAAAACAGTAGAAGTACAATGAAAAAGACGTACGCTAAAGTATAATCAAAGATTCGAGAAAATTTTTTTCTCAAACGTTTCGTCCAGCCCTGAAATAATTCACTACTATATGTGTACTTACGCCAGGGTCTGCGGAGGTTCAAGTAGCGGTATGAATGAGTCTAAAACTTTCAAGGTGGGCGTTTAAAGGTAGTTTTTTTACAGACAAGTAACCCATCGACATACAGAGCATTTTTATGGTACACAATTCCGTATACGTGCTCATCATATACTACTGCTTCTGCTACTTGGGTTACAGCTATGCTAGTTGAATTTTCTTATACATTACCATGAATTCATGTAAAAGTAAAGCAACCAAAAATAAAGCAAATATTACTGAAATTGACAAGTCGCCTCTCATGCGTCCAATAACCATAAATAAATAGTTATAAATACAACCATGGCCAGTATATAATATACACTTAAAAATGGCACTCGACGATGGAAATGATTTAGAAGGGGAGCCAATGATACCCATATCGGATGAATAACGATTATTATTTAAAATACGGATAACAAAGTTGTTTGGAGGGATTCACCTATCGAGTAATATATATGTACATATGACATAAAATTCGAGTCATTGAATCCCCTCTCCAGACTTACCCTTGGGGATATTGTCTTTTAGAGCGTGGACTGGACTGACCGGGCCCCACTTCTGCACGTATGTGAGCAAACGTGGAGTGTATACCATCACTGAGTTGAGCGCGCGGTGGAAAGAAAGGAGCGCGCGAACTGCCAAGAAAGCCTACTCGATGCTGGTCCGCGTTCTGGGGCCCCAGTAGTTATCGGGAGGCAGCCGACAGTGAGACGCGCGCCACCGGCAAGTACACTGTAATCCTTCTTCCTCTTTCGACTCATTCTTGTTTTTTTTGCATCAAGTGCTTCTTCACCTTTATTTTCGAGGAGCGCTGCATGGTTTTCTTCTCATTCATTTATCCATACGTATGGTCATAGGGGTCAAGTTTCATACTAACTGCAACTGTTGGATCTCTGCGTGTTACGGGTGTTTTCTACAACGCAGCCGTGGATTTTCACAGCTAGGGGAAATTTTCGATGAATTTCGACAATACTTTTTCGTTGTGAGGATTTAAGTTTAAATTCAAGGGGAGGGAAAATTTTACGCAAAACATTGATTTTAAATTTGAAAGAGTAAAAAAAAAGTGTTGCGCGCGTGCATGAAAGGTGTTAAGGGATCTTTGGGAAATTGGGAGAAAAACAAGTTATAGATATACTTAAACTTTATAAAAATGCCATCTCTCCCTCGTTCTCTCTGGCTAAAGCGCGTCTGACTGAGGCTCGCCTTTTCCACTTGTTCCAGTACTTTGGTCAAATCGTCACCATCAAACAACTAGTCCGTGACTTTTGTTCAAAGAAATACTCGGGAGCTTAGCTGGGAAGAAAAATAGCAAAGAGGTCGACAGTGAAAAAGACGGTGGGTGAGAAGACGAAACAGCCAGTTTTCCAGTTGTGGATGCCAACGGAACTGTCGCAACATCTTTTCAAGCTGTAAGGATTATTCGCGCAAACTTAAAATCGCATCGGTTAACAAATGCATTTTTGAACGATAATTAAAAAAAAAAAAAAATACATGATGAGACCGATGAAGACAACGACAAAGGCGATGGAGGTGATGGCTACGGCGACTACGATGACAGTCCTGTGACTATTTGTTTTTTCAAACTATAATAGTGAAGAAAGTTTTTCGAGTGCACGAGTGTAGATTGTCTCTTTGCCACATTGTTTCCCTCTACTTAATATTGTCTTCATTTTGTGATCGCCAAAGAAAAAGAAAAGTAAGTAAGAGGAGCCCGACTCCTTTTTGTGTCCTTAACATGAAAAGAAAAATCGATATCTTTCAACGTCTAAATACCTACATGATGCGCAGTAAATGCATCCAGATTCGATGTAGCAGTAGTTTATTGGCGTTCGATATTTAATTAATAATTCACAATATAGCAGGCAAATATTATGCACCATAAATTTTGGATTTGGTACTTTTGTGGATACTTATGAAAATAAATTATTAGTAAAAAAAATAACCATTCTCATAACGATTTATGAATGGTATTTTTACCAATTAATACGAATGCTTACAATGTGTTTTTAAAATAAAAGTTATGAAAGAAAATGTGAATGAGTATATAGAATGAAGGAGGGGGGGGGGAAGTAGAGCCGGTCTGTGATGTGTGGGAGTGTATGGTGACAATCTTGTCAGCGCTGAAAAATGAAAGTATAATTTTGCGATCGGCGTGCCTGTACGTGTGTCCGGACAGTCGGAAAGGGCCCGGCGAAAGTAGCGAGTGAGCACTACTGTGAAAAATACACGGAAAAAATGGAGAAAAACATTCGTTACGCTTGTGCGGTTATCGTAGCGTTGTTGCTGCTGCTGTTGTGCAACGCGAAAAAATGTCCATTGTATGACTAATATAATTTGAAATTTTACGGCGACTATTATTATTATAGGGAACATGCGTGTAGTATTGGATTCAAATTTATTGAAATTTAATCAACCTGACAGACTTTTGATACAATATCATTTCTGCTGATGACAATGAGCTAAACAAGTTATATAACATAACTATACTGGGTAGAAAATAATGAAAAATGATTTTAAAAAATGCCATTACCAACAATGAAACAAGGAACGTGGATAAAAAAATCTTCTTGTTGGAAAAAAAAAAAAAAAAAAAAAAAAAATCAGACGCTCAAGACGTATAGACTGAGACTGAATAAAAAAAATATTAAAATGCTAGGAAAAAATGGAAAAGCCCAGTTTCAGTTTTCTCCTTTTAATATACCCATAACAGTGCACGGACGCAAAGAGGAAAGGGGAAGGAGCGCTTTTGCGTGAATAACCAAAGCTGGTGTATCGTGAAGTGGATCGGTCGTCGCGTCGGTCTCCCGTGATATATATATCTGCAACAGCTCTCTCTCTCTCTCTCTCATTCTTTTGGGCAGGCTATATACGTAGAAATTATATTAGCGCTCAATTCTTACGGCTTCCGCGTCACGTTCTCTGATATACGTACTTACGTACACATGGTACATACAAATGCGTGGTGGTACAGACTCGCTAATTTAGATAAACTCGTAATAACCAACACTCATATTATTTTGCTAAAAAAGCGAGAGTACAAGATACGTGCGTACGGAAAGGGAAGTAAGATTTCATGTCAAGATTATTTAATACTTTTTATATTTTTCCAGGGAAGCTGAAGGGAAAAAATGCATAAAAAGAATATATCGTACTGTAGCTCCGACTGGGGAAGGAGTGCGAAGCGTCCGTCGTAACTCCACCCAAATTTTTTAGTATAATAATAATAATAATAATAATAATAATAATGATAGTGGTGATNAATAATAAAAAATAATAATTATAATAAGAGAAACGACAATACTGATCAGTAAGCTAAGATAAACGTCATAATTTAAATGTGGGGGATGGGTTTGAATTTCCATTGGGTAAAATCGAGTTTTTTGTGATTGAAAATTATTCCCCAGCTAAATGGCTGTTCTTTGTAGAGGTTTGTCTTTCATGAAAGAGTCGTACGTTGAGAGAGATAAAAGAGACGCTGTGTAAAAGGTAGAGGAAATAAAGAAAAACAGAAAAATTAAGGGGATATTAAAATAGAGATCTGACATATTGTTAAGGAGGGGTGCTAAAAAACAGAGATAAAAAAGAAATTGGTACATAAAAAAAAAAAAAAAAAAAAAAAAAAAAGATGGTAATCATTTTACAATAACTCGAAAGAAATAATAATATCCTGTGAGCTCTTGTCTATATTTTATTCATGATTGTTCGTTCAGTTACTCGACTGTGATGGCTCGTTCGAATGTATTTCAATGTTTTCCTGTGCTTTTCTATTATGTAATGGTAAATAAGGATAATTCGAACTCGGATACCATTACGTTTGCGAGAGATTAGATTGTTCTCGAAACTCTTTTCCTCATCTCTTTTTCCACTCGCTCGTATAAGACCAGCGTGCACTGTATTATGCTTTATTTGCATCAAACTCAATATCCGTGAAATGCCACGGAAATTATTCTCCGGTTATTTATTTAAGTCCTAATATTCTGGACTGGTGTCAAATTTTTTTTCATCAGTCGTTGCAAGTTTACGAGTCCCATCTGATGTGAGAATGTATTGTGACAGTGGCGAGATTATTATGTACGTGATTTCAAAAATAATATTATACGTATATGACTCCCAAAATTAAAAAAAATTTTTCCTAGATACACCCTAGAGAAAAAAAGCAATTCTATATTTAACATGAACTGACTTCCAAAAGTTGAAACATTTTGTTTTTATTAAAGATATTTTTTCTAAAGCACCGATTTTTAGTAAAAAATGTTCGAAGTAATAAAAAAATATTTCTGAAACTTTTAACTCGAGAACTATTAGGTATGGATCTCACGAAAAAATCACGAAGGTTAATTTTTACCCGAGTAGCCTGAACAATGTGGAAAAATTATATTATTTTAAAAATGACACAAAGAATTTTTTTTTCTTTCTTTAATTGCCTCAAAATATAGTTGCACATATAATATGCACTGTCCACTTGCACCGCTGATCCTGACAGACTTATTACTGTAAGTTGTATCTCCGTACAAAAAAGATAGCTAAGAAATCGTAGTATAGGTCGTGTTTGCACGTTTGCTATTCATATTCATCAACTTTTCACAGGGAAATTTCCAAACGGTTGAAAAAAAACTAATAGAAAGGGAACATGTTACAGATAAAAAAATGTTCTGATCTCTCTTAACAAAAATGCTCACGATATGTGCATTTAATCAGTTACAGGAGTTAGTCAGAAATGTGAAAATGATTGAAAAATATTGGCATCTATTTATTCAGTTGTTAGAACGGTTACGTTAAAACATGAGAGCCATTCACAATACAGATTTCGAGAAAATAAAACCTTTTAAATGACTTTTTCATTATATAGGAGAGGAAGCGAAAGAGAGAGAGAGAGAGAGAGAGAGAGAGAATTTAATTGAATTGAATTTATTGTTAAGGAACTAAGAGCAAAGCGCTCTTCATAGCTGGGCTCTTTACATTTAATCAGAGAGAGAGATAGAGAGAGAGAACTCACATACTAAATCTGGTGCTTTTCATTAAAAAAAAGTATTAGCTTTAAAGATAATTTTTCAAGGTTAACTTTCTGTTACATCGATAATTGCCGGTTGAAAAAGCCACTTCTTTTCTCTCCTGTTTTTCTTCTCTACGATTACATCTCCTATTGGATTGAAGTTATGCCACAGTCAGCTATAAGGTAAAAAAACAATTTTCTTTTGTGAACGAATCTGCATGCAGCAATAATTTTTTAGTCAAATATATAATTAGCACAACAGAGACGTACGAGGATCGTAGGATAATTCGGTGTCGGCTAATTCATAAAAACTTACATGCTTGTTTGGTGCGTATGTGAATATAATTCACTTTTTTTTCAAGAATAAATCGTTGCCGCAATAAATGTAAAACAACTCGTTGTTTTTGGCTCCATTCGCCTCAAGAGCCTTGGGTTGATTGCTTATACATTTTTTAACGCTTAGTTTACGGTGCTGGCAGAGGTGCGTCTAACGTGTTTTCAACCGAACGACAACGAAGTCAAACATATATGTATAATTATTGTCAAATTGACACTGGGCAAGTACACGTAGACACATGAGCGATTCGCGCAACTTATGCTGTCGGGTGGTTGCAAATCAGGACGAGAAAGTAAACATGCTATGAATCTTTCGTTGGAGCGCGAGAGAGTGCACAAGTAAAAAAAACCGCCTTGAAAATTCCAAATATCGAGTCACCCTGGGATTCTAGGGCCTTGATTATTTGTTGCGTGGCGACAGCTATTAGAGCAGTAATTTCGCGACGTGGACGCGCTCAAGTTTTTTCCGCAATTTTCGAGGAAATCTCGGCGTGATGGAATTTTTTTGCTTCCGCTTCAGTTCTGTTGGTGATTAAAATTTTTAATTCGAAGCTCCTGCGACATTCAAGATTAAAATTACAGTTAAAATCAATCAGGATTTTGATTAATTACATTTCTGCGTCACCATCACGTGGTAAGCATCGGGTTATTTTAAAAGTCCTCTGACACATTTTTTTTTCGAGACTCTTTCAAAATTCGGAATGTTCAAAAACGCCTATCGATAAATTCCCCCTCCCCTCCCATTACATTGAATTTAGTTACAAAAAAGACAACGATTATTTCTTCGCTAAAATAAAAAAAAATAAAAAAAATATAACACAACATAAAAAAATTGGAAAGAAGACGAACAAACAGGCAACGGGTAACGGTGCTCTTTACACAAGGCCTGTGCAACATGCAGTATACGATGAGCATATAGCCCTATTAACGGGAAAAGTCTCGTGGTGGTGGACTATATTTACCATCGTGGTAGAGAGGGTAGAGAGATGAGAAGAAGGTATCGCGATGGGGTTGATATTGGCGACAAAGAAAATGCATAAAAATTATTTCGACGTTTTACAGTTAGCAGTGGGGGAGGGAGGGGGGGAGGGCAATTTATCGATGGCATAAAAAAGCACGTCTACCGGTTCTCCTATAGCCTTATTTTTGAGACACGCATGATCCCTCCTCGGAGAAGACGATTCCCACCGACTGGGGCAACGTCCTACGTGTAACATCTATGATCTCCGGCAGCGTTATGTAGCCGTGGCGGAATGTATCATAACTGGAATCCAAAGGAGTAGCATGGCTTACTTGCAAACCGGTATCCGAGCGCGCGGGTCGTTCTTTCTCTTTTTCTGTCCCCATGAGGATAAGACCGAGCACGGGGAGGAGATCCAACAGACGGTTCAATGCATGACACACATTTCACGAAAGCAAAAGGAGGCTACCATCTACAAGCTTGTTCCGTTCCCATAACGCTTCTCTACCACTTCCTCCTCCTCCTCCTCCTCTCCTTTTTCTCCGTAATTGTTATAACATACATTATCATCGTCATCTTATCATCCTTCTCTCTATCCACATACATATACCTATACCAATGCTACGACAATTACATTTGTACAACTTCCTTCACCCTCGTTACATAATATATTTAAATCCCCCTCCCCACGATCAGAGAGCAAGAGAAAAAGAGGATGAGGGGGCGGGCATTTGGTGGTAAGCAAAACAATTTGGTAAAGTTTTGCTTATGATATCTTTGGAAAGAAAAAAAAAAAATTCAAAAATTTGTAATTATATCTTATGGCTCACAAATCGAGTGTATAGATCAGCATCCGGATCAATGATGATGATGATTATGATGATGAATAATTCATCATAGTTTATTTTAGTCATTTTTTGGGAAAGTAGGTATAGGTTGGGTCATTATTTTTTCATATTTATAGAGGTATGTGCTCACGCCTTACACGCTTAGCATCATTGAGGCTCAGAAAATTGCGAAATTCTAGCCTCCAGTCAACTTAGCAGCTATTCGAGTCGCTTAGCTGCCGTGAAGAATAATATGACATGGAAATTCTCAAAAGACTCGTAACTTCTCGCGATACGTGAACCCAAGTAGGGAAAAAATACAAGTGTTGTTGGAGAAAATTGGTTTTTATGTTCTTTCATACTTTCACTCATTTAAATACATTGAAAGTACGGGAAAAGAGGTTTTCCAGATTTTATATTAATTTACTTGTGAATCATCATTCACGAATAAAAGTCAAAAAATTTTCATATATACCTAAGCAGGTATCGACAATTAATTATTCATAGTTGAGGAAATGTTGTTTGAAAATTAACTATTTATCTACATTTTAATGTGTATCCTACATGTTACTCTGAACTTTATGTCTTGTTTGAATAACATGTAATTTCTAATACTTTCCTCACTTATTCTATGTAATCAATCTCCTATAAGATAGTTTTTGCAATTATTTTATTTATTCGACTGAAAAATTTTCCCACGTATTTTTCAAATAATTTTCATCATGAGTATTATTTCGTAGTTAACACTTTACTAGTAAATACATGTGTGCTTTTTTGAATAAATACATTCCGAGTAAGCCAATCGATTGATTACGTAAATATTAAGAAAACAAATTTTTTTAAATTTAATTTTAAGAGCGATACTTAAATGGTTCAATTACTTTCGAAAAATATTTTGTACTTTTAACTATGATTTATTTAACAGTAAAAAATTTACTTTGGTCGACAAAATACTCAAAAATAATTGGAAGTTTGACTCAAAATTTTAGGACACGATGGCTCATTTATATTTAACATAAAAGTTGGTGAGTTGGGGGTACCTGGATAAAATGTAGAGATACTTCAACCGATGATGAACATTTGTAAGTTAATGATGATGGTAAATCATGTTTAAACGAATTCTGGAAATTACCGGACTATGTATCCTTAATTTGATTGAATCTACGAGTAAAATTTGTCATATTACTCACAGCCATGAAATTTATTATATTACACATTTTGTGTATAATCTACTAAATTTGCATGAGCAAACACCTCTAATCGTTACTTAAAAAAAAAAAAAAAAAAAAATTCAAAGTGGCAATGGTAATGACGCTTAAAAACAAGTATTTGTTTGTAAAAAATAAGAAAAAAAAAAAAAAGAGCGCACCTCGACATGAGTATATGCATGGTGCGCATAACGTGAAGCGATAAGCCAACTCTCGAGTGTAATTGCACCGAATCAAACACCATGAAGTAATATAGCGAGTATGCCCGAGTTAAGCGTTTTCCGCAGCTAACTGGAGAGCTAGCTCCAGGTATATGTAAACGATACATTGTAAGCGTGTGCTAAATACCGTTAGGTGTGTTCGAAATACTGTAAAATCAACGATCTACAAGGAATAATAGAACGCACGAGGCTGTAAGTATAGCTATTTACATCTATTTTATGGCAATAAATATATTGTTGATGCATCTCGGGGATAGAAGTATATGTGTCGTTTGAAAATAAATTCTAGTGGCTATTTTTCTCATGTAGGTAAGCTCATAAACTCCGGTTGAATGAAATAAAAAAAAAAAATCTTCGTATAGAAGATGAAAATTTGATTCGCGCGTTTCAGCTAATATACCTGTATTACTATGATTTAACAATGACAAAAACACCGACTACAATTATTTTTACGATTTATATAACTGACAATCCGATCTCGCGATCTACGCGTAATGGGATGTAAAGAAAGAAGAAGAAAAAAAAATGAGAGAAAGACTCGATGTTGCACAGAAATAAGTACATACAATTGGAAATCACCAAGATTTTCATTTTTTATTTTTCAGACAAATACAACATGGATACCACTAGCGTGCGCACCAGCGACTTTAACAATAGCAACCACAACAGCAACTACACGTCCACCAACTATATATTCAAATTGTACAATCATGTGTTCTGGGAACTGTCAGGTATAAAATACGAGTGCATAACACAGTTATTATATAAGAGTTGGTCAATAAATTGAATTGTGTCTCATAACTTTGATACTTTTGATACTGGTACATTGAAACCATAAGACGATTGCCGGTGCCTGTATAAGGAAATCTACAAAAAATATTTATTTGTTTTTGTGTCCAATTTTTAAACAGTTTTTTTTTTTTTGGCACATTTTATACTCATAGTGTATATATAACAATCCGAATAAAGTAAGCCACATGTTAAGGGTGTACCTCAAAAATTTTTTTTAATAAATCGAAGACAAAAACGGGATATTTTTTGTGGGTTTCCTCATACATCCATATTTTTTATATGATTGGACATGTTTATAGTATATTCAAATAGTGATAAAGTTGTTCTTGAACTTTTTGGTTTAATTAAAATTTTGAAATGTTTCTTGTAGTTTCTGTAATGTAAAAGTCTTTTATGATGTTTTAGTACACGTTAACTAATGATGATTCACAAGAAAACAATTAATTAACTTGAAAAAAATCGAATGAGCTGAGAGCGATCGGAGGTCACCAGCTCCGTTCAATCGAGCCAAAATATGAATAGGTGCAGGTGTATGATAAATTTTGTAATAAAACTCGAAATTGCAGATCCTCGAACGAGGGACTGGTTCCTATTGTCATCACCTATTCCAGGAGCGGCGATACTCGCCTTTTATTTGTACTTTGTGCTGTCATGGGGACCACGACAAATGCAGCACCGCAAACCCTTCGAGCTCAAAAAAACTCTAGTCATCTACAACTTTTTTCAAGTCGCACTCAGTTGTTGGATATTTTGGGAAGGTCTTGACGCTGCCTGGCTGCGCGACTACAGCTGGAAATGCCAGCCTGTTGACTTTTCCGAAACACCACACGCGCTCAGGGTAAGCCTTTTTTGCAAATACCTGCGTATATACTCACAAGGTGTTGCTAAAAATTAAAAATTCCTCCCATTATCCAACACAAAGCCGTTACGCATTATTGTCATTTTCATTGTTAATGATATTATTATTACTATTATTATTACTATCTTTGTTTCATTCAAAAGTTATTTTTTTCATTTTTTAATATCGTCAAATATCTATCGTAAATATCTCTATTGATTAAAGGTATGTTATTCATTTATTTTGTTGATAGTATCATAAGTACCTTATAAACTTTTCCTATTGCAATGATGTTGATTTAACTTTTGATTTTTCAATAATGTAATGTTGTGTGTGAAACAGGTCGCGAGGGGAGTTTATATTTATTTTCTAGCCAAACTCACGGAACTGCTCGATACGGTCTTTTTTGTGCTTCGCAAAAAAGACAAGCAAATCACATTCCTGCATATGTACCACCACACTGTGATGCCGATGGTATCATGGGGCGCATCGAAATATTATCCTGGGGGACATGGCACCTTCATTGGTACTTTTAGTTTTTTCATTTTAATCTGATTTATTCGTATAAACATGATACAATGACTTCAACATTCTCACATTTTATTATAATACTACTCTGTTACATTTCAATTATAGAAAACAAGACAATTGACCATAGTAATACTTAACAGTAAAATTAAACGCTTTAAGGGGACTGAGATGAGAAAGAGTTTATGAAAATTAAAAATACATGTAATCGATTACAATAACTATAAATAGTTGTAAAGTAGTAAAAAAATTTACGAAATGTTTGTTGCTTAACTAAAATTTTTGTTCGTCTTTGTAATTCACAGGTGTCATAAATAGCTTTGTGCATATTATAATGTACACGTACTACATGCTGTCTGCAATTGGACCTCAATTTCAAAAGTACGTTTGGTGGAAAAAGTACATTACGGCTCTGCAAATGGTAACTATTTCATTTATTAAATATGTTTGTCTGTTATATTTTGCGTGCGTATGAGCATATATTATGCAATCAAGGAGTCATGATTTTTGGCAAATACTTAGAAAAAAAATGAATTATAGAATAAAAAAATTTAAAAAAAATTTACTGCTTGCTAAAATTGATATGCAATTAAAATAAGAAAATAAAATAACGTGGGATCTTATGCAAAACAATATTATTTCAGGGCCAGTTTTGCCTGACTTTTTTGCACAGCCTACAGTTGCTTTGGCAGAAGTGCGAGTATCCACGATGGTCTTTGATCATAATCCTCCCAAACGCCATATTTTTCTACCTTCTTTTTTCCGAGTTCTACAACAAGGCATACGTGGATACAAAGAAAAAGGCAAAAAAATTGAAAAAGAGTCATAAAGGAGAGGAAGAAGAGAAGGACTCCGATAACGATAACAATGACGACAAGAGCTGCCCAAAGCCGCATATGACGAGCAATGGCACCGCCTGTAACAAAAGCAATAGTCACGCGATAAACGGAAAAGTACATAATGAGAATTATGTGCCTAATGGTACGAAGTTGGTTACTAAAAACGGAAAATCAAAATTGTCTTGAAGCTCTCATTTTTACTAAATGTTCCAGTACTACCGTTTCTTTCACTATCTATGTATTGTTTAAATCCACTAATTGATTGATACGATTGCATGAGAGTAAACTGCAAGCAAATTCTAATAATGCTCTGTAAATAAAAAACGTGAATAACTGCATTCATACATACCGTGGATGCGCGTTGTATTGCATACAGAGAGGATCCGATGGGTTTTCTCGAAATTTCTATCTTAGATGGAAATCAAGAGCTTATAATTTTTTTTAACGTTATTTTATATGTAAGAATTATCAACGTCGTGCGAAGAAACGAGTACGCGAGTTAAGTTACTTTTCTTGTAATGAAACGTAAATGCCAGACATCTTGAATTTCAAACATTTTCGCATAGAAACCTTGTTGTTTAAATTTTATTTGGCTTACTCGACGTACTGTGATAAAGTTATTAGGGTTTTTATAACATGTAAATTTGAATCATATCTTAAATATCAAGTTTATTTTGAACAGCTTCAGCTAGAAATAAAAAGAGAAAGTGCATGTTTAGATTATTCATTAGTTTGTAAAGAATACCGAGCGTTAAGGGTGAGATGATTTTTGTAAAGTAAAAAGTAAATTAATAAAAATGATACGGATGTAACAAAACAACAACAAAAATTTTTTTTTTACAATTTTGTAAAATTTAAAGAGTTGGGTACTATTACGATGTCTTTATATGCTTTAACGGCAAAGAAAAACGAGTTTTAGTTACCGTGATAAAATTTCTTTCCGCAAGCTTTGAACACCACAATGATTATGGTATTTACTTAGGATATTAAAAATAAAGTCTTATAATGTCTTTTTCGATAAGTAATTATAATTTATGTATGCTCATGTACACCGATACCGGGCTCGCATGCAATTTCGAGGTTCCAAACAGCTTTGTCACGTCTCAATATATCCGTCTTGCTTTACGTAACGCAAGAAAGATTTTTTAGGTCTTACTATTGTCATGAAAGTAATATTTTATGAACGAAATTTATTATTAATATAATAATACATCATATGGATACTTGAATAAATACAAAGAGGATACGTGAATTCTCAGAGATGCTGTAAACAATGTTTTTCAGGCATTAACTTTGTTATAATTTGTACGTAGAATACATTGAGACTTCTCATACAACTGTAAGATTTATCCTTTTTATTTGTTAAAACCACGATTATCTTATTAAATTTTTATTTTTTAATGTTAAATCGTATAATATACATGTATGCGCATACATTTTCCGTGAAATGTGAATAATGTAAATTTTTAAAAAATCAATATTTTCTATTCGTAATGTAAGCTTGAAAATTTATTAGGCTACAATAGATTTGTTCTTTTCACTAACAAATTTTTATTGATCATAAAATTAAAAAAACAAATATACATATTTATACATCATAAAATATTTGTAGTGTATGTACTAGAGTTATCCACCATCAATTATGAGTTTTAATTTTCAGGAACCACAAAAAAATATAATACATGGAATGATAAACATTTTTGAAGCTTATAAAATAAAATTTGTGTAAAAAATGTATCTCAATTTGAAAAAATTATTATGGAAATTCTTCATAGCATTAAAGTTACTCGAAGGAACTAACTTTTAAACTATACGATTACAAAGACTAACCGATCAATCTACAATTATTTTTTTCACACTTAACAAATAACAATTAACATAACAATTACATTTTATGAAATAGTTGAATACAACGGGAGATAAAAATGTGGTATCATGAAATGTACAGTAAACAAAATTAGTGATCATTGCAATCGTGACTCCAAAAAAAGGTTTATTGTAGTTTCTTAGGCTTGGTGTAGGCTTTTCTGTAAAAATTGCTAAATAAATAAAGAAAAATGATGACGTGCGTCAAAAAGAAGTACGTAAGCGCTTTCGGCATACGGCAGTCTGTTGTAAGCGTGAACATGAGGTAAGTGAGCATTATGCCAAACTGGATCTAAAGAAGACAAAAATCGATTTTTAATTATTCAGAATTTTTGATTACGTGATCGTACACGCATGAATATAAACATATGCATATATATTTATGCGTATGCGTGTCATACCAGTTGTAACCAGGTCATGTATTTCTTCCACCAGAGGTACTTTCTATATTCGGGTCCAAGAGCGGCTATCATGTAATACGAGTACATGACTATGTGGACAAATGAATTGAGGAAACCTATGACGACGCCTTGCTCACCGGGCAAAAATTTCAGATAGCACCAAGAAAAGAAGGCTGTAATTGTGTGATGGTACACGTGCAAAAACGACACCTGATTAAATTTCTTGCGCAGGACAAAAAATACCTGTTAAAATAAAATTCGATGAAAAAAATCTTTCCAGAATAGTCATCGACATCATATCTCCTCAATTTTTCATACTTACGGTATCTAACAATTCAGTGATTTTCGCAAAAAAGTACCACCAGCCTGCAGCTGAAATCTAAGTATCGTATTAGCCATCATTATCAATTTAGTAAGTACGAATAAGATATATTCGGAATTAGATAATTTATTTATCAAATCCTGCAACTACAATCAATTTTAATCGTCACATGAACTCAGTATCTTTAACGGCAATGCATCAATTCAACGCAAACAACCCTAGGTAATTGTATAATTGACAAGTTCACACTAAATTCAGATTGTGTACAACAGCACTCATGAGATTGTGGAAAGTGAAAAAAAAAAAAAAAAAAATCTATAAAAATGATTAAAAAATGGCTTACCGAAGTATTGAGCTTGCTGTTTACCGGAAGTTTATTGTTACACGTGTCGGTGGTCAGAACGCCCAGAAGGTGAATGTTGAACACCTGTACGTAAAAGCGAAAAAAAATTATGATGAAGAAAAAAAAGCAGTTTTCGCACTTGGTGCGCATCCAACCAGGGCATGCACACGGAGTTCTGGTGCTTTTTCTGGTGAGATACACACCAGGTACGAAAACTGCTATTAGTTTTCGATGAATAGTTAGCCAATAGATACCTAAGCTATTTGGAGGAAATGGAATAAGGTAACTCTTAAAAAGTGTAGGAGAGAGGAATTACCTGTTTCGTCAGCCAAATGTTAAAGATTACTTGAAACGCGTTGTACAGTATTATAATGCTCTTGAGTTCGTAGGCTGATCTTTTTTCCATCATCTTTGGGCCGATCTTTAGGACAAAGCTCAAGTATGCGATGACTATGAGCAGCACCGGTGTTGGCGAGCCCATAAACAGCCAAGAGTCGATTTCTGGATCTATCAAGTACCAATTTATGCAACTTGGGTGTTTGATTCCTATACATTGATTTATTTATTTCTTTACGTATTGACTTGTAAGATACGTAGCCTTTTCGTTGATTATGCTTTTTCATCGAAGCAAACATTTTTCACAATAAACCCAATTGTTTATCGGTGAGCGCGAGTTGTTCATAAAACATATTGAGTATTTTCACCTCGGTATGATAAATAATTAGTTTTGCAATATTTTGACTTTATTTTCTCTCGTGTTGGCACTAAAGAATTTTCAAATCAACTTGATCGGAGGCAACGATGTAGTAAATATTATCTTACAGGTATAAACAGTTTTTCAAATAAATCAGAGATTTGGAAATAATGTGACATTAAGATGGAATTTTTCTTGATAAAACATGGATCGTGAGAACGGTGACTCGATTCGAAAATGAAAATGACAGATTTTCAATATTTGTATTATGCAAACACTGTTCTGAAATTTTTAAATTCTGTATTTGCTTTAAATTATTATTGAAACTGGGATGTGTTTTTAAATACATTCCTATACTTAGTAAAGAAGCAGTTATGTTGAGAGCTTCAAGAGAATAGTTAACATTTTACTGATGATGAAAATAATAATAATAATAATTTTGTTTGTAACAGTCGGTATTTGTAATGTAGCGTGCACAATATTTTCGCACAGTTGACTCGGAGAAATTATATCTTCAAGCATATGTTCGAATAAAAAAAAAGGATTGCACCCATTCTGTTCATGATTTCACGAAATCTCACGATACTCGCACTAATTATAAATTCTAAAACGATGATGTTGCATCGAGGTAAGCGGTCAAAACGTTATTGTCCGTTGTTAATTCGAGCTCGAGGCTAATAAATTTTAATGCAAGTAAACGCAATCGATGTGCAAACACCAGAAGCGATAAATATATCACGGCCCTCCTTGCGGAATGGCTATTCAAGCGGGTGAATAAGCCTTGCTTTTGGTTCCCAAGTAAATGATGAATGAAAAGAAGGGGCGAGAGAGGGGAGAGGGAAATTGAGGGTGAGACCGTTTTGCTACAGTGTTGGTCACGTTGTACCAATACTTAAATTGACTCTTTTTAGTGCAGTAATTTTGTAATTTCTGCGCCACAGTACATGTATTTGTCACTGGTGACGTTGGAAACGCATTATAAAATAAAATTATGTTTATATATTAGCAGGTGTTGCCAATTGATGCCTTGATCAAAAATGTCTCACCTTTGCTGGTTTCCAGAAACTCGTTGTAATTACTAAAGACGTGCTTTATTATACTCGCCATATTTTCTTCTCTTAAGTGTCGTTATTGTTTAGTAGTGATGTTTTTCATCAGCCAACAGGGACGTATTCCTATATAAAAAAAAAAAAAAAAAAAATGAGTACCAATTTTGTGAAACCCACGCTTGTAACGCGTGAGGTATTTTTCGGAGACTGGCGCACACACTTTCATGCATACATACAATATACACAGGGTGTTTTAAGAAACCAATTATTTAGACATATTATACTGCTAATTTAATCAAGCGATAAATAAAGAGAACGAAAATTCGGATTAACGATAGATCGTTGCCGATGATGGTTACATTTTTTTTAAACAAAACAAACGGAGTTAATCAGCATCAACACAAAATTGGCCAAATTTTATAATCGCTACGTGGAAATGTTTTTAAAAAATTTACCAAACATTAATAATTTTTTTACATATTTCTCAATTTATAAAAATAAAAATTCATCCCGCACGTGTATACATGTAACCGTAAAAATTATTTCGACGAGCGCATTGCTTGTTCACTGATAATAGGTTTCCGTTCTACTTTTGACCAATGTTTCTTTTTTTTTAATTGTAGTACATATGTTTTTTTTTACATAAATACCCGGTAGTATTACGACGATAATTGAAAAGAACGAATTACAACTTATTGCAAAAATATTTGGTTGCTGTTTTTACAGTACCACAATACGTAGAAATCTCTGTGGCGTTAAAAAAAGCCCTTCGTATAGTAAAAAAATCAATAGTTCTTCTTTTTTTGCTCTCACTGATAAATTAAAATAAATTTCAGTATTCCACTGTCCCAAGTTAAAGTCCGACAATCGTAGAATGCACATGCAAGTGTCGAGGCCTGGTATGTATTGAAAAACAGCAACGTTAGATGAAAAAAATGACACGTAAACTGTACGAACAGCGCGGTGATATTAATCGGCAATAATGTCTCAACAGCGTTGTCACACAGCAAGTGCAACGGTTACCTTTTATTGTGGTTTGGGTCTATTTTTTAATTATTTAAGTAACTTTTACCGTGGCAATACTTTAATATAAATTTGTCAGAAATATCATTATTAAGAATTCACCAAAATACCTGTAAATGTATGTATGAGCAGAAGCGGCCACCGATGGAATACAGTTAACGATAGAGCCGCAGCAGTCCTCGTTCGTATGAAGAGCAGCTGGTGCACTCCCGGTGACCGACGCGAGAGCGTATCAAAAACTAAATTTTTTTTTTAAAATACCCTAGCCACGCAGGAGCTCACTGCCACGAAAGTGTATGAGTGTAGATACTCTGACGTGTTTTCGGTCAAGCCATCGAGAAGAAGGAGGGCTTTCCATAATCCTTACTACCCATCCCCACCAGATTTTTTTTTTTTTTTTTTCATTTTGTGTGTACGTTGTCTTTTCAAAGCGAGCGCCACTCGTCGCTTCCGCGCGTTGCGTCAATATATGGGTTATTTTACAAAAACCCGTGTACTCTGTGTACAGAGCCACCGATAACAATAACGCATTATTTCATTATTTAACGCTAGAACTGTGAACAAATATTTTCAAGAAATTTTTTTAGATATTACGTGTGTTCGGTGAACTGGTGTGAGAAAATACAGGCTAAAATGTCATCATGGTGAGCATTCGCGTTAAAAAAAATTTTTTTAGCGGTATGTGGAGTCGGAATGTTATCAAGTTAAACCTTTTTTTCCGTTTAGTGGGCATCAAAAAATTTATTGATGGAGAGCTACTTTTCTCGTACTTGAGTAAAATCAAAAAGTATTTTTAAATTAATTAGTGACGCGACGTTTTAATCATGTTATAGTTTTCGAGACTCTCAAATTGCAGGCAGCGAATATCTTTGTCAGCTTTTGGATGATACTCGAATAGAACCGATCGATTCTTATTCTGATAATGTTGAGTGAATCGTCTTATTTTTTGCTTTTCAGAAAATCCGGAACGAAATTGCGGAACGAGGGGGAGTAGGGTCATTAATATACGATAAAATAATCGGTCGTAAACTCGACCACCTCGGTTTGGTGAAAAATCATCGATTTGACGGCAATTGTGTATAACAAGGGTGCATAACTAAATCCTTACTTTTGCTTAGGAATCGTAGCCTCGGTGTCATTTTATCGGTACTGTAACCATGATCATAGCGAATAGCCCATTTTTATTGCACATATGTTACAAAAAAAGTGCATCTAATTAAACAAGGAACTTTTCAACATTGTTACAATAGACTCGGGCTCAAAAGTCTTTGCACGACAAACGAATCGTTGATGTTTGCTTCAGAAGTATAGTAGCCAAGTTAAAAAAAACCCTTGTATAGCATGTTCGTGGCAACGATACGCATGCAATTCGACACATTTTTTGCTTTATCTTCGTGAGTGTGTATTATATATACCTATAGGTACTGTTTCATTTAACGAACAAGTTTCCTGGGTAATGAAATACTTGAACTACACAGAAGGTTTAGATAAGATAGAGGCTTTAAATATTTTAGACTAATGCCATAATTGGACACTAATTTATTTCATGCGTTCGACAGACTACTAAAATTATACAACAATTTACTTGAACATTGTTTCGTTATAATTGACACAATAATCTTTATGCTTAGTATCGACAACTATTCAATAATTTTTTTAATTTTCCTAAATTTCGGGTTGAACATGATAAGTACTCGTATAATTTTTACAAAATACTTTCAATATAATATAAAAACAATGTTTAACTATGTTGGTTGCAACTAGAACAATTAAGAAACAACAATGAAGAACAGCGCCGAAACTCCACTCGAGCAGCAAGTGACAGCTATTTCCGAACTAGACCAATGTATTGCCAAAGTGTAACAAAAAAAAAAAAAAAAAAAAATTGTTTAAATGTTCGGGTCGTAAGGAGTCCTAGCAAAGCTAAGCATTATTGTACCAGCGCATCAACGTCTTTGATTGTTTGAACCGATAAATTAATCATCATCACGAAATCAAATGGGACAAAAATACATTTACTTTTCAGTCATGCTAAAACATTTGAAATAAAAAATCTTCATTTACACTGCAGCGAGAAATTTCTGCTGTTGTAGTAAAGTACTTTCCGTATTATCCGTTAAGTTTTAACTAATGATCCTCATATCCTTAAACGGTACCTCAGCAGAGTTTAGTGGCTTTCGTCCCCCGAAGATACATTTATTTCCAATCCGCCGGCCTATGTGGAATCCGAGTTTTATGCAGCGAGAAGAAAAAAACCGGCTGCTGCTGCTATTGCTACGTAGTACGTACAAACATGCATATGTATATACACAACCCACGTCGGCGTATAGAGAGAGAGAAAAGGAGAAGGAGAGTAACGGCACTGGGCTAGCAAGCCAAACGGGATTTGTTATAGGCAAACAATGATGGAGTGAGACCAAAAAATCTAAGACGATTTGGCTGCGAAGAGGATATATATTATCTACTGTGTACGGTCACGACTTACTTGTGAGCATTACTTTGCCGCTGCCGCCGTTCCTTTCGGATGTAGACGCGCGCGTGCAGAAGAACCGTACCTAGGGTAGTGTACAACTCTCGGATAACCAGGGTCGCGAATCACTATAGCACAAAGCCGGTTTCTTGATTATTTTATTGGGTTCTCGCCGAGCCGACTTTGGAGTCACTTACCGGGGATCATTGAATTTTACACATAATTTAGTGGCTGAAAACATGGTTGTGCCACGATTGATAATTAGACGATTGGAATGTCGTCGCGTTCGTTTTAGTCATAGGTTGAAAACAGTTTGGCCCTCCAAGCTTTAAAATGAATAAATTTCTGTTCGAAGTTGAATGAAAAAATTAAAGAAAAAATAATGCGGTTGTAAACACTTTAATCATAATATCTTACGTTACGATATTGTATAAGCATATAGAGATTTCTCTGCCAATTCAAATCAAACTAATCTTCAAGAAAATTCAAGCAACCAAGTTTTGAAAAGCCTTGTTACGATTTTATCATTCATCATCTGTGTTAATACACTTTTACAGTACAGTTCAAAATTTATGTGGACCAAAAAGTCAATATGAAATTTAAGATTATAAAGAAGATCAATACTGAAGATTGAATAGATCAACAAATTCTTAAAAATATTTTTTTTAATACATTTTTTTTTCTTTTAATTTTTATTGCCCAACAGGCGGTATAAAAATTTTTATCGTTACACGTACTACAGTCGTTAACTCGAAGATGTAATAAATCCTGAATGTAATTATAATATCGATCTTTTTAAATGTGTTCTTTACACAACTTTTTCAACAAGGACGTATGTATAATGTAGTCAAGAAAACGTTATGATTTGATTTACATTTTACTTGACAATGAAACGATCCTTTCCAGAAACATGAGCTCTACAAAATCATTAACATTATTAATAATAAAAATACTTATCATTAAAAATCGTATTTTCATCTGATTTTTCTTTAATAAAAATTTTTCGTTCATTAGTTGAACTTACAGATATTTGAAACTTAATGATCATGTACAAGAACTAGAATATAATATAAGCATCATGTGTTTAAATAAAATGTTGGTTGCAAGTATTATGTGGCACTTGCAATAACCTTTTTTTTTCATCATTTGGTACACTTATAAGCAAATTAATATTGCTAAAGACTTTTAAATGATCTTAGAAAAACATAATGTATCAGCAAGGCACTTAGATTTTGTAAAAATATTTGCAAACACTACATACTGTACATAGAAGTGCTCCTCAGTATTTTGTGTTAGGTAAAATTTTTTTCATGTCTCAGCACTTATAATTTCTCAGTATCAAAAATAAAATATTTAACAATAAAGAAATTCGTTATGTACCAAATTTCTTTCTTTTTGGTATTTTCTGCAATTTGTACATATTGCATATCTGAGACAATAATTATAACAATAACAATAATGATAATAATTATAATAGTCATAGTAAAAAAAAATAGTGATAACAGAAATATTAACTGTATAAACAACAAATATATGGCACTACGATTTTAGAAAAAATTTTTTTGTAAATTTAATTGACCCTAAATCCTCGGATGAAGACACGTGGATTTTATAAGGTGCATTATTTGTACGTAGCACTAAATTTTAAAATTATAATGAACCCGTCTGTTGTTATTTAATAATATTGAGATATCAAAGTACGAAAAATGGGTACTTTATAAATTAAAAAAAAAATTATTACATAAAATTCGTAATTTTACATCTTTATACATTTCAAAATGTAAACAATCTCTCTTATAGTATAGAAATTTTTTTTTTAGATATTTTTTTGATTTCCATTCCACGAAGCTTAACTTCTTGAACAATTTGAGATAGTTATTTTCGTCATTATTACGAGTAAAGTTTTTTAAAAATATTTTATTGAAGACTCCACACAAAATCGTTTAAGGAACAGCAATTTTGTAAAATAATTTGTTTCCAACTTATAAAGTACCACATTTTCGTACCATAGTATCTCATTCTTATTAAATGACTACTCTATTAGAATTTTGAAATTTAGTGCACATAAGTACAGATAGTAAACCTCTTCAGCGATTTTTAAATTTTTCTGCACACCTTAGAAAAGTGACTTGATCAAGATTGGTAACAAAAATTGATGATTCTCTGCTTTATCAACGATTAAGACTTTGCATTATCCTCTGGTTGTAATTACAATATAAAAAATTACCAGCTTTTTTGGTATTAGGCAATACATCAAGCTACTTTACAAAAGCTTTCATCTCATACAATTTTGTCTAAAAAATTATAAACTTTTTTTCGTAAAAAGTTTATCGAAGGTCTTCTTATGTAAGAGCCTTCGAAGGTAATGTCTTTTGCGTTTGGAGCGCGGAACAGTAAATATCCGTCTCCACAGTTACATTTAATTACAGTATGTAAATAAGCCCAACGTTTATTGGGTCTTAGTTTTGCCGTTAGAAGTTTCAACATAGGCTCGGCCGTTAACTGTTAACTTCTTGTTCGGCTTTTTAACGTAAGTTTTGTAGTAAAAATCACCAAAAAGTACGATCATAAAGAGATTCTGGGGAATGAATACGAGCACTGGCCACAGAGGGAAGCCACAGTCTCGGAAGAAAAGTTGCGAGAAGTGGACGAGAATTAGGAAAAACTGGAACAACTGCAGCTGCGTTATATATTTCTTCCACCAAGGTTTGGTGATTCTCAGCGACATTATGAGGTAATGCGAGTACATGACCATATGGACGAATGCATTCACTAAACCTGCAACGATTTTTTTTTATTAGTAATGATGATTATGATAATGATGATAAAATGAGAAGTTATGACAATTTTTATAATAACTAAATACGTTTTTACACGTCAACGATAAGCCATTGATTATTTTTACTAGCCATGAAATTAATTATGTAAGTGGAAACAGCTGAAATTTTAAATGCAGTTAAATAAAAATTAAACAAAAAATCACGAATTTTATATAAATATATATTTATTTAGTTTATAGAATTTTAAATATATATTGACCAAAAAACGAGATTTGTAGTTCATAAGTAACGAATGTATATATTTCACTGCATAAATACAAACTATTAGAGATTCCAAGTACTTAATTATTTGAATATTCAGGCGGCTCTTTAGCATACACCAATGCAATAGGCAGTCGAAACAATTTATTATACTTTTCAATTGATAAGTGTTTTTCAAATTTAGATTATGTAAGATGTAACCAAAACCGATTGGACAAAGCAGCGGTAAAATTCTAACAGAAGCAAAAAAAAAATTGTATCAAAACTTGTGTAAGTTGAAAGTCATGGAACATAAATTACAACGTTAACAATATAATTAGCGATCGGTGTATTAAAAACAATGATTGTGTAATAGCAATAAAAACTTTAACTCTTAATTTTAAAAGTAATTCAAAGTATTAAGTAAGTCATTTGAGAAATAGAAAAAAGAAATCGATTCGGTTTTACGTGAATTAAAAAAATTCCATGAGCTCAATCGGATTCTTATTCTGAACGTTTTCTTCCACTCGATGCAAAGTGGTGAAGCAGAATTAATCGATTTGATTATAAAAAAACCTCTAAAGTCAAGTTTTCTCGAAAGCTATTGACGCCACAATCATTATAAAAATTGAAGTTATAACATGAAAAAACTCAATAATCTTCCTCGTCATGTTTGTCACAAAATTAAAAGAGCACCACTGAACTTGCACGTGCGTATGAGCGAACAGATGAGTAGCTAAGAGAAAAAAAAGAAGGTTTCATGTAGCTTAACACTTTCAGTGCCTGTGCTAAAACAATGAAATTTTGATTTCTTTTGTAACGGGATTGTTTACGTGAGAAAAATGGAAGCCGATCTAATAGTGTACTATTCATGAAAGCTGTCAATACTTTATACATGGCGATTGATCGAGAAAAATTTCTGATCTCGAAGCAAGTTAAATTTGAACCACTTTTTTGATGAATAAAAGTTACGATTAGCATTAACAGTTCAAATATACTTTATTATATGTAATCAATTTTTAAAGTTTCGGTTGATATCCTATACAACATTTTTCAAGCACAAAAAAAAACTAGAAATAATCATTATTACGTATCTGACTTGTCTGTCTAATGATAGTCATAATAATAATGATAAAGAAAAAAAATAATAAAAATAAGAGTTTTAGCAGTATTGCACTTGAAAAAAGTTGTATAAAATAGTAACCGAACGTTGCGAATTAGGTACATGTAAATACAGTATATTTAAACAGCTAAAGTCAGTAGTTGCTGATTTATTTATTGAAATAGTTTGACATGCTGTTTGTTGATTCAAAAAATATGGAATTATGAATGTGGTAAACAATTTTTACTTAAAAAATTACTTTTTTGTACATTCGAGCATCAAAGACTTTTTTGAAAACTAAATAAATCAACATAAAAATACTTAATAAAAGTTAAAAATAGTAAAAAAATAAGGTATCACGTTGGAGTGAATGGAATAAACGTACAGTAAATAAACAACATTAAATATTACGCAAGACTATGTTTTCAAGCTACATAAAAAGTTATGCATGAAAAAATGAGAGATCTGGAATAAATGAGATTCTATAAAAATTTATTGATTACTTGTCTTACCTAGAAACGTGATATGGCCTCCTGGAACATATTTAACGCCACCCCAGCCACCCATAACCATACCAGCATGATGATATACGTGAAGAAATGAGATTTGATTATCTTTTTTCCTAAGAACGAAAAAGACTGTATCCAAGAGATCGAGGATTTTTAGTATGAAATACAAGTACACCGTGGATGCCACCTAAAACAAAAAGGTTGACTTACGTTGTTGTCTCCGTACAAAAAATTTACAAAAATTATTCATTGAATAAATTGTTTTAACATAATAATTTGTATTCAAAATATTATTCATCCACTGATTGTGAAAATAGAAAAAAATAAATAAATAAAAAAATAAAAATGACCACAAGTTTTTAGCTATTGTAATTACCTCGATGGCTTTTGGACTATTTGAATAGTCGATCGGTTCACATGTGTAGTTGTAGTCTTTTAACCATGCCAATACTAAAGCCTATGATAAATTAAGAGAAGAAGTATAGAAGTATACTCACGAATGTCGAAAACAAATAACAATATTTACAAAGATACTTACTTTATAGAATAAATAACTATTTAATATAATTTGTACAAGGTCATATATTTGCATGACCCTATCTAAATTCATTGGCTTTCTCTTGGCCATAATGCTGGGGCCGAGCCTGTAGATAAAGTGCAAGTAAATTCCTATGATGGCTAGGCCCGGCCATGGTGAACCAATCATGAACCAATTGTTCGTCCTAGAATCTAAAACGTGAGAAGGTGAATGTTGAGGGTTAAGTGTTTTTTCAATTTTCTTCTTATTTAAGCCAGTTTTATCCGTGTATTTTATACAAAAGATTTGAAATAGAGCTTTTACCCGGCATTATTTTCTGTGCATGATAAGCGCAGCAGATGCATTAAAAGAATATTAAAATATTTAATCCAAGGACTTATTTATTTTTAAAAAACTTTTCACAATTTACGAGTCAAGGAGCATTTTTTTCCGATAGAAGATTAACTATGAAAAATTAGATGGTATTAATAATAATAATAATAATAATAATAATAATAATAATAATAATAATAATAATAATAATAATAATAATGAGAATAATTATCAAGAGAAGGCTGAATGATGTGTAGCTGACAAACCGATGAATTTAACATTGAGACTTATAACTCGCGTTGACGTAAATGGAAATCGGTAACAAAAATTAACATGTTTGTGAATATCAAATAGTGTGATTGAATCAGTTCACAAAAAATTGTGTAAGCCGATGCATTTATTTGCACACGTAAATAGCAGTATTTTTATGATTCCGGGGTCGAATAATGCTTTTTTGAATAAAATGAACACTTGTTTTGCTGCGTACGTACGTATTAAAAAGAAAAAAGAGATTCAGATTTAAAGTTTGAATTTCTATGAGTGATTTACTATGAGTTTTCTATGAGTGATATGAGTGAACATTTAGATGCTGTTGAGCGACAATATTTGTAATGACCCATTAGCGTAAAGGAAATGTTCCAAAAATAATTATATGTACAATAATAAATCAGTGAGTGCAGTTTTGCTCGAAATTTTCATTGCACAAATTTTAGCATCATTATTGGAGCCAATAGTAATCCGAACTTGGAAAGTTAGTAAGTAAAAGAGTAAATAATGACAATAAGCGTACCTGCAAGCTCCTCGTTGATAAATCGGTAGCCCCGCATCATCGCTCGGATTATCGTAGCCATGCTTCTTGCTTGCGATGTCTAACTAATCGTTTGTACGGATATACCTGTATGTACAAATGCACCCTATGTATATCCCGTCTTCTTCGTTGCACTTATTTCACTTGCGACTTCATAAACAATATCCACGGTGTCTTTCGAGCACACGCTTATTATTTAATATAATGCGCCTGTCTGCCTATCAACCTATGTGATTATCTTCGTATATCCAAATGACTGGTATCGGTGGAGTTACAACGACCGGATCGATCGCGTCTCGGGGATCATCCCCAAAGATGTACGTCTCAAGGTAGGGCAAAATTCGGCAAAGAAATTGTTTAATTCGTCAGTTTTGATACACTTTTTTTAAGCGGGGGTGAATAAAAGAGAGGGACACACAAGAGAGAGAAGCCCACCGACCCACCCAGCCACCGCGAAGAACCAACAAGAACTGTTACCTTCGATTTCTTCGCCCCATCAATCCAATCGAGTCAGTGGCTTAAACTTGGAGGTGCGAGTCGTTTTTTTGTCTCCCTCCCTCTCTTGCTTTGACAACGACGTCGTCGGCTATATTCTATCTATCATTTCCTGTACTGTAGGCGAATGAAGTAAGAAAAAGAAAAGAAAAAAAAAAAAAAAAAGAGAGAGAGAGAAATGGTCTCTCCTCGTTAGCGCTTGTATGCAATGGTTGCGGAGTTCAGCTGATGTGCTTTGAGGAATCGTCATTGTCACCCACGACCGCTCGACCCTGTGAGCCCCCGATTCCAAAAGGTTACAATATACACTATTAGGCTTTTACTCAATGAACTTACATAGCTCTGCTTGGTAAACGATGAGAAACTTGAGTTCGAGGGGTTGTTGGATCATTGCACATTGAGCCAGTACAGTTTTAGCTGAACGGTCGTGCATGATGCCGATGCATCCATATCTTACTTCGGTATATCCATGCGCGCATGTATATTATGCAAGTGCATGGACGGTGACACGCGAGATAGCTCCGTGCAAAACACTATACGAAAACAAGACGTGCTAATCGTGCGCTGCGCTGCGCTTGATCAAGGTAAGAAAGACAAAACATAACTGCAAGATATACCTACCTATACGTTCTTGGATTCGCGCGTGTCATGATTTTTCTTTCGAGAGAGTTATCGCCTAGGTACTGTGGAAAAATCAAGAAACGAAGGATCGATCGATCGATTTGATTCATCTACGTTTAAAGCGCGATAACAGGTTACTTACTCTACACTCGTTTTTTTTTTTTTTTTTTTTTTTTTTTTTCATTATTATTAAGCTCAAGGGCACAAGGTGCAAACTTTATTTTTCCTGCGCACAGTACAATAGTAATTTCCGTACCTGGTAGTGCATGCTGTATTTCACATTATCCTGATTATAATATACGTAAATCCAATGATGATACAGGGAGCGCTGACACGATAGCAGTGAGTTAAGTACTGGTTCTTGTAATAATGGAGCTTTCTCCAAGGAGACTGAGCCGTAAAATCGATCCGATGATGATGGCTCAAGGGGTTAAGAGTGCCAGCTTGGCAAACAATAACAGACAAGGTGTAAGTTACCTGAATAATCATCTTCACCGGGGATGAATTTGGATGCCCAACAATTCAAAGATGACCATCATGGGATGGCCAATACCTTTGCAAATATTGGGCTTAAGAGGTTGTCCACGGTGAAACAAAAAAAAGGAAAGAAAAAAAACACATTGATACCAAACCCCACCTATGCTCGTTTATTCAACCAATTGATTTTTTTTTCTTCTCGAAGACTGTGTTTTTGAAGTAAAGAGAGTGTGTGCCTTCAATGAAACAAACAATTTTGTAAGAATTACTTTGTCTTATATTTTTAAAACTAATACTATCCCTATTTTTTCCATAATTAGGTTTAACTTTATATTCCTACAACTCATTTAATTATAATTTTTTTATATCTTCTTTCCACTTTTTTATTTGTTGTTTTACTCTATACCTTAAGGTAAAGGCAGAACAAAAAAGTTTGACGATAAAAGTGTCAAAATTCTTCTCATTAAAAATTACCGGGCCACGAACAACATGCTTTATTACGTATCAATGAACACATAATTATGATGCATATGCATCAATGTATATAAATATTTAAACGGTGAAATATTTTGCGTGATAATGCCCAAAACAAAGTGTGCATAAACAGAAGAGGCAAAGAACTGAATAGCATTATACTTGTACATGTAAGCATTATTTTTTTTTTAATTTGGGTACGAAAAAAAAGCCTATGTGCCTACATTAAGTCGAAAATACACTAACTATAGAAAAATAAAACGCCAAAATTTTTTTATCCATTATTAATTAAAAAAAAACGAAGCATGTTTATTTCAGCAGACCTATATAATATTATTCAACACATTATAAGAAATGGGTTTTAATAACAAAAATTTTTATAAACTATTATACTTATGCGTTAAGTTTGTAGCTATGAAAATTCATCACTTTCTACCAATGGCTCTAATTATTATTGTTAATGTAATATGTTTGACCGTTTTTACCCCAGTAATTTCAGTTTTCACGAGGATACCAAGATAAAAACGTCATCGTCGTCGTCGTCGTTGAGAGACAAGCGTTGCGCAACCAACGATTGAGCTTCTAATTCGTGGAAATAAAAAAGTGCAAAGGAAGAAGAAGAAGAAGAAACGTCGAATAGACTTTGTACGTCAGCGACTCAAATTTTTTGCAGGGTTGTAGATCAGCGCGTAAACAGTTTATCATCAAAGATTCTTTCGCAAATGTGTTAGCGACCGTCACCACTATTAGCAGCGCTGCTGCCAGTCTTGTTATTATGCTCAACGTGAGCCGTTCATTTTCTCGCACGCTTAGCATACAATGAACTTTAGCTGCCACTTACGAGAGCCAATATCTACGTGATTTTGGAATGTGGGAAATCGCGTAATTATTACGACGACCGCGCAAGAAAGAAAGAGTCTTTGTAACAGACCCTCACCAGGTGTAGACATTTATTACCTCGTTCTTATACAAAATTATACTCGAAACATTTTATATCATTTTTTTTTTTTTTTTTTTTTTTTTTTTTTCATACAATTAATTTTTAAAGTTGATATAATTTTGGAATGCAAATCACAAACTCATATTTTATTTTCTCTTAATACTGTAGGATTAGTAAAGTGCAAATCTTTTTCCGTAAGGTCTTTGACCTTTAATAAATAAGTGGTGATATTTAATGTGATCAAAAACAAACACTCTCATTTTTAGTTGATTTCGCTGTTAACTTATGAAGTTATGGAAATTAATACATACATATATATGTATAAATTTGATAAGAAAACGCATAAGAGCACTCGACGTAACTTAGTTACCTGAGAAAGTTGAAATATCATTTTTACAGAGATTATTTACGTATGCATAATGTGATTTAGTTCGGTCATTCACATACATTGTATGCTTTTACATGCTTCCATATGCGCGCGACCGCACGCGTGTGTGTGACCGCATGTGTTTGTGTGAGTAACCTCGAATTGTAGCCACATCTATTAATGACATGTAAATAAGCTGGTATTACAAGCAGTGGCAGCAGCAGTGGTGGTACGTAAGGTCAGGGAACTCGAAATTTTTATCACTGCTGCACTTACGATTGGCCAGTTTTGTATCAAACAGTGATCAAGGGGTCATTGACTTCTCTATAGTTACGATTTTATCAATGACATTATCATCTCGAATCCATTCATTCGCCTCGAACGTGAAAATATTATCATGATTTCATAGTACTACAGCATGTTCTTATGAAAAATCATTTCAAAAGATCGGAAAGCCGTAAGTGTTACCTAATATTTACTACAATTGATAATAATTTTTAGAGTGCATTCTTAATATAGATAATGCTGAAACCATTAATCAGGCCAACTGCTCAACAGCTCAACTTGTGTTGGTCAAGTTCTATCGATGACATTTATCGTTTTTTTAAATTCTACTGTTAAAATCTCATTAAGACCATTACACTTACATTGTATATAATCGACGGAAATTATCAACCCAAATGAATTTTGTTTATCTAAAGAACGCGGTAATACAAGCATAGACCTGGCAGATATCTAAATGTTTTGTTAAAATTTTGTAAGTATAATAGTCTAGTTCAGCGGCGTTAATATCATTATGTGTAATCAGTCATAGATATACAACTGCCAAATCTCCTCTCGATGTATATATAGCTTTTTTACCCACATCTTGATAAGAATCTTTTCCGTTCATTAGTTAGTTATTTATCAATTACGCCAAAAAATATTTCCATTAATTACTCGACCAAATGTATTTTTAATTTTGAATTCGTATCAAGTTTGAATGAACAATTTAGTCAAATAAAAAAAAACATAAGTAGTAAAATAGATTAGGAAAAAAAATGTTTTTTCAACAGTGTGAGTATTTACGTGCATATTGAATTTATTCTCTTACGATGTATTTGATTTTTATTTACACTATTTTCATTACACTATCAAGTGACTCGTACGAGAATACTAACTTCCTTAAGTGTGGAGATGTAGATCTTGAATTCAGACCCTTTTCCCCCTCAGTGTACAAGCCTTTCGTGCAAGCCCCCCATTTTTCAACAGTTTACTAGATAAAACTTTCAGGCTCGTGGATCGTCCCAAACATATTTCAGCTAATTTTAAATCCGCGGGTGGGTATACCTTACGAACTATCGATACCTTACAACGATTTGTTAAAAATTAATTAATTCATACCATTAATTATCTGAAAGACAAAATATCAAGTTATTACGTGCTACGGGTACTCTTCCTATCCAAAAAGTCAGAGTTGCAAATTATCGGAAATTTTTATTGGGATTCAAATCTGTGATCATTTGAATTTTTCATACTGAAAGGCTAGTAAGCTAATAAATAAGACTGTCACTACTCTATTGATGAGTAGTATTTTATCTTATTGGTTACCGAATTATTTTTGCAAAGCAAAGTTTTTAATTATTCCGGTAATAAAACGTACACCACAATAAAGAGTACAATATTCGATGGATCAGAGTACGAATTAAATTAGAAAAAATACATAATACGATTATATTTGATTAATCAATAGTTACTACTTTTTAACACTAAAGTAAATAATTGGTGGTTCCAAACTTTTTTTTTTCGGAATATTGAGTGATTGTATTTTTTACTGCTGTAACGAAATTCAATTGAAACCAAAGCGTAAGGCTGTTTTATATTCAACAGACTATAAAGTGAATTGTTGATACACCGTATCTACGTATATTGTACATATTGTGTGTGTATTTATTTATTTATGTATGTATGTATGTGCATATTTATGTATGTATAGATGACTTGGACAATACTTCCAATCGTAAAAAAACACTTTGTGTGGTGCAGTATCACGCCGGCGTGGTGTCTTGATGAAAAGGTCTCAAACATGTATTTGCATACAAGTTTTACGAAAGCTTGATGAATTGCATGTACAATTTTGGCAAAAATTATAATACACGGGTTCACTTCATGGATAAGAATACTTGCATACGCATATGCTGTTGGACGCATTAGCAACAGAATAGAAAATTATGTTACGGGTATCGGAAGCTTCCGAAAGTAATTCCATGGGTCACGATCATGACCTCACTCGATTTTTAAATGACACTGGCTTCCAGTTTTGTGGCCTGATCCTCAGTGTACGAAACATGTTATCACTATACATACAAAATCCGGAGTGACGAAGAAAAAGGGACATTAAGTGACGAATTACATTTTCCATTGTTCATTATTGTTGAAAAAACAACAAAAAGTTCTAAAAGTAAGCTAATGAAGAGTTGTGCAGCAGTTGTTTTAATACATATTAAATCATTATTAAATTTTGATAGAATGATGCACAGCACACATGCTCGGTTGCTTTTACGAATGCCAATATATTTTTTTTATAAATTGAAGCCTTTAGTAGGTAGTCTTGCATATATATTTACACTTAAATGCTTATAGCTGCTTACGTGGTGATATATGAGAACATCGGTGTACTTTCATGCGTATCAAAAAATAAACTCTATATTTATATTATTTTCATACACTAAAACTTAACCAATTTTCTCATACATAAAATTCAGTAGTAATTAAAAAAAAATTGTTTCGTTTAATTTTTCTTCAGCTATGCGATAAATAAAATTATTTTGTGGATACATATAGTACAGTCATAAATACATGACTCAAGGAACCCTTAAGATACATCTGTTTTAGGTATGCTGACCATGTGACAGTATGTTCTATAATAAAATTATAGAAATAAGAGACATTTGACCTTGAAAATAATTTAATAATAATGAAACTCCAAATATATCTAAAAACCTCAATGAAAATATGAAAAAATGTGAAAATAATAAATGATTTGATTGATAAGAAATAACGTGAAAATATCTCGGTCGATACAATGACCGCTATAAGGTGAGCAGTGAGCGGTAAAATCGGTAATCGGTTGACTCGAGTTTTCTGCAACCATTCGCTTATACCTACCGATGAAATAAATCACAATTTTTTTCAAGTTAAAAAAAATTGAAAATTCTTCATCGCAAAACACAATGCAAGCTAAAAATTTAGTTACACAAAAATTGTGATTTTTCTTTCAGTTTTTTTCCACGATTAAATCATATAACTATCGATTTCGTCGTATATTCGTTCGTAATTAAAGGATGGAGAACTAATGTAAATATATTTGAATAAGTTAGTAACAATACAAATACCAATTACTTTTATAATGAAACAAAGTCACTCAGTGTCTAAAATTCTCGCATTAACTCCGAGTATATTCTTCAGATTGTCAGAAAATACTCACCAATTGACTCACAAATTGACTTAACTAGAGCGCTCATATAAAAATTTTAAATTATTTTTCGTCTATGTTGATATTGAAACAAGAGAGCATATTGTTGCAAAAAATCAAGCTTTTGCTGATAAGGCGACTGCTGTATTTTTTACTAGAGCAAAAAGTTTGCAACATATTTCACATTACACTAAAGTATGAAATTCAGACATGTTTAATTTCGATCTAAGATACATAGGCCTAAAATGTGAAAGTTATATCATTGAAATACATGAGGATGATACATATCACAAAGTTTTTTTTACCGATAAAGCAAAATGGTGAAATGAAAAAAATAATTATAAACCATAACTTTTCGAACAAATTTTTCGTTAAAAACTTTATTTATGTCAAATTGTTATTCAAATGGACAAAAAAACTACTATTTTAATGTCTTTTTTGACAATCCGAAAATCTACTACTTCGTTCCACAACACATAGATTTGTCAACTCTAAAAGTAATAGCCAAAAGAAGCATTTAGTTCGTATTTTTCTTGGTTTTTCGTAATTTTTAAGGCACTTAAAAGGTTCCTAAAAAATAAATAAATATAATAAAATAATGTATTTTCTTGGGAACTGCAATATTAATCAACTATTTATGCACCTAAAATTATAAAGTTTCATGAAAAATACTGGCTTCTTTTTCATTCTTCAAGTTTTGCAATTTTAGGGCTAGAAAAATTTTCCTCCTTTATAAAACTTATTATACTTGAAACAATTAGGTTGTAGTGTATAATCGAAACTACACATCAAATTTCCACTAATAAGATGTGAGCTTTGATGTGAAATAGTCAATTTACATGTCTTTTCACGCACGCACACATACACATACTTTTTTTTACACTTGGTGAGTACTACTCCGATTATCCTTATTTTTTTTATTTTATTTTTTTTCAATTTGTTTCACATAATAAATAAACAATTTATGCATGGATACACTTTTTTTTCGATGGAACTATAAGGTACTCCTATGGAGCAGTCGTGCCTAAAACTATAAAAATGTGTACAAGAAAAAATTGACAGTAAACGAATTGAATTTTTAAAAACGATTTTTGTGTTGATTGACCTTTCATTTATCCACCATTTAAAAATGTTCAGTGACGAAAATTTAATTTATTAAGATTAACAACTAAAAATAAAAGTCTTAAAATAAAACGATTTCCTCATCATTTCAAAAATAATTGTCGTTTAAAATGTTACAATGAATCTGCAAAAATAAATACGTAGTACAAAAAATGTGTATTTCTTTGGGATCAGCAAATTTTGTACTTAGCAATTTGAAGTAGGATGTTAATTTTGTCAAGTATAAGCTCAAAAATTGTTATAGCTCTTTTTTTTTTTTTTTTTTTTTTTTTTTTGTACCTTTTTTTTGCCTTACAGAGCAATTAAATTATTTAAAAACACACCGTGAGACCGACTTGGACAGCACTGATTTTTTCACCCAAAAACTGTTTTTATAAGAGGTTACACTTTCCGTCCTGACGAAAATATCAAACACTCCTATAAATTGGTCAAGCCCAAAAAACTGATAGTCTGAAAACTGATTAATCGACTTTTTCGTCAAGCTTCGCATGACTATTGGCGTGGCCGTTCGCATAACCATTCACTTTGGCCTTTCCGTTAGCCGTGACGCAATTTGTTGTGACTGCCGGTGTCCTCTCTTTCATCTGTTCTCTGGATCTTGCAGCCCTCTTGTAAGTTTTTACGTAAAACGAGCCAAACAGATAGATAAACAGCCCTGCGTTGATACACAGCAGCATCGCCAGTGGCTTCGGATAGTTGCAGTCTGTCACCAAAACCTAAGCGCGGTATCGAAATTTTTACTTATTCAATTATTATTGATAATGTCATCAACATCGGAGTCCCTATCATCAGCAGTGGGTATGGTGTCAAAGACCAAAAGAAAAAAAATACTTGGAGCTAGGGCAGTAGTTATATACCTGAAGGTTGTGGAAGAGAATGATGACGAACTGAACTAGTTGTAAGGAAGTGAGGTGCCTCTTCCACCATAGGTACTTCTGCACTTCGGGTCCGAAGGCCGCGAGCATGTAGTACGTGTACATAAGTATGTGGATGAAGCTGTTGATGAGTCCAAGGAGGGTAGCGTGGCCGCCCGGGACAAATCTGACGCCGATCCAGGCGCAAATGGGCATCATTGCGTGGTGGTACAAATGCAGGAAGGATATTTGACGCTGCTTTTTGCGCATCACGAAAAACACGGTATCCAACAGCTCGATCAGCTTGCAGATAAAGTACATGTACACCGCCCGTGCCATCTATCATGCAAACCGTAATACATAGATATAATTAATAGTTCATTTTTTTTTTTTTTTTTTTTTTTTTTTTTCATCACATATCACTCGGTATACCATTACAAGTCAGATTAACGTAGGCGTAGATACAAATACGAATTAAATGTTATGCAATTACTTTAGTTTTTTTTTTTTCCAAGCCAACACAAATAATATTGTATATTTTTACCCTCAAAGATTGCGAGTTATTAGAGTAGTCTACTGGTTGGCACTTGTAGCTGTAGTCGTAAAGCCAACCAGCCATCAGTCCTTCGTGGACTAGGTAAATGCTGAGAATCACTTGCACAAAGTTATAGACGATTAGCGTATACCTAAGGGTAAATGGTTTTCTATCTTGCATTATTTTTGGGCCCAGCGACGTGCAAAAGTAGAGATAAAACGAGACGATCCACAACAAGGGCCCTGGACCTGACGCAAGTAGCCAGTCTTTCGTGCGCGGGTCTGTGAATTCAATAATTTTGTCGTTATTTCTAACAATGAAATATCATGTGCAGGCCAATTTTTTTTTTTTAGGCTTGCAGTTTTTTTCAAAAATAATTACCATTTCTGTTGTAAATGAGATCTTTGTAGTAATCTACGATGACCGACATTCTGACTGTCGAGTTTTTGTACTTCTATCTGCAAAATTAAAGATAAAAAGATGAAAAAAGGGTCATTTTTTCTTAAAAAATAATCCTTATTTTATTCTAAGAGAAATATATCGTAGTTTTTTTTTTTGCCACCGCTAGTTTTTTGAGGTTCACAAGTTGCTTTCCTTTAAATTTGACTTTTGGCTTTGTTGTACGTTAATACAAACCAGGGCATAATAGTAGTAACTTTGTAACTGGTAAGATTTTTTGAACGAAAGTTTGACCGAAACACATAGTAGAAACAGCCATATGATGTTTACATATTGGATACTAAAATCATGGTTAAAAAGGAAGAAGATGAGAAAAATTCATGTAAGCGTGTACAATGGATAACGAAATTAAATACAACAATTTCGCCTAACGGGATCGATGAATAATATAACGTTAAATCCTTGTAAGGCAGGTTTGATATAATCGAGACAAGGCAGAGCCCACTTTAGCGATTCGTAGTATAATAAGTTGTCGTAAAAATTTTCCTTATCTTTTTTCTTCGTATTTGCCGCACAAAAATTTGAAAGTTCCCTTGACTTGATGAATCTCACAATCATACTCTTATAAATTTATGCAAAGCAAGTCAATCATCCGTTAGCTGTGATGTTCGATTTTTTTTTCCCGTTCCCTACAATTTTTTGAAAAATATTGAGGTAACAACAGATGACGTAGTAAAGATATTTCAACACGTATTTGTATAGATATTTTTTAGTAGTGGAAAAAAAGTTGACCAGGCCATGAGATTTCATGATGAATGATTAGTTCCTCAATACTGCGGACTTTTATTAAAATATTGAAATGAGAGTTTTGACCTCGCACTTTTAAAACCTCCAACAAAAATCATAGATTATCCTTCACAAGATTCTAAAGTATAGGTATGAGTATCGAAATGCATTATCACGCAAATAGGGGTTTGGGACTGAAGATTGATCAAGCTTTAGTAAAAAAAACAGTGTACTCGAAGTGGTAACCGTTTTGAGCAAAAATAGTGTCAACCATATAATAAACTCCTCTCTCTTTCTCTCTCTCGTTCAGGAAACCAGTTTTTTTGTGTAGGCTTTGTATGGTTGGAATGATACAGACACAGGGTATAAATATACACATACATTGTTAATTTGAGTTGATTCATCGTGACACTACGAACAAAAAAATATATGCATTTGCACGCACGCGCATGTCTCTTTATACGTAGTAACTCAAGTTCGCACCAAGGCAAGCGAGTTATACTCGAATATTGTGAGCGTGTGGATGCAGGTGTACGTTCACCGCCAAAGACATGTCCACACTTTTACTTTCATTTCCTATGAATCTGTTTGTTTCTTTTTTTTTTTTTTCTTTTCCAGTATGAAGCCAATTTACACAAAATGTATGTGTGTAACGATTTTTATGAAGGAATGACACGCTAAAGTTTTATCATGAAATTTCTAAACATTCTTAAATCCTAGTTAAATAAAAGCTTAAGAATGGTATACGATGTAGTAAGAATGTATACCATGAATATGATGGCATGTGTCCAAAAAATAAAAAATAAAAATTTAAAGGATCTAACTGTAATAATTCAATAATCATACATTTATTTTTTATGTTTGTAAACACTTGTAGGGAAAATGACATGAATACAACAATTTTCATATGTAAACTTTTCATGTCGAAAGTTTTAGTTAAAATAATGTTCAAAAACTAGAAGTGTTATTTCTTATAGGTCACGAGCACTGACTAATGTTACCTCAATAATTGATACGTTCAAAATTAACGTTGTGGATTAGTTATCTTTAAGTGAAAATAGAAAAGTGCAAAAGGCTTCCGACTGGATTAATTTCTCTAAAAACGTGTATAAAACATATTATCTTTGAATAATGAAAAATTGTTCTTCTTGTTTCGCAAAATGACTGCTACAGATTATACCTGTGACAAAAAATTGGTCCCTCCGGAAGCATCATATTACAGGGTTAGATACATCAGATGAAGACAAAGCATAGCGATTCTTTTTAATCATCTCAGCTTACCCTCGTAATCTGACCCCTGTAAAACAAAGTGCCTCAAGTCATGCCATAAAGTTTTAATTTACTTCAACCATCGTTCAAACCTCAGCTTATAATTCTCTACCTTTTCAAAGAAGGCTATATTTTTTATTAAGTAGACTGTAATGTGATGTTATATCCATTGCCTAAACATTTAAAACCAAGCCTATATAATAAACGGTTGACGTACAAGTTCAGTCAATAGTCTTAAAAAGTAATACGTTCTCTTTGAAATATTATCCATGCTATTGAAATCTTATTAATCTTGTATTTTATTACCTTGATTGATATAGAATCCCTTTTTCAAAAATTCTAAACTATCGGATTAGTTACGACTGATTGGTATCTCAGTTAGTCAAAGAGAGCCTGCTGCATAAATCTATCGACACAATAAGTGTATCACTCCCTCTGGATATGCGGGTGTGTCTCCCTTTGGCTGATTTTTAAAAAACCTGGGTTTGTTTTTTTTGTTTTTAGAGACTAATCCCTCTTAAGCAATAAAAGTGTGATTAAATTAATTATATNATTATTTTCTAACAAATATATTTACGTATTCAAAATATATTATTTAAATTATTAAAACAACAAAACAAGCTATGATTCCGGAAAATATTTTACTGCTGACTTTTTAGTACAAAATGAGTTTCCAATTGAAAAATCTTCTCGCCGTTAACGATATCACAATAATTAATTAAACTAAACAAGATATTGATCGGCAAAGCCCTGAGGTTCACAACATTGAGAATTAAGGCGTTTTGTTAATTATACGTTGTTAGAAATAAGACCAAGTTATGCCGCAGCAAAATACAAGGCGGAAACTTAATTAAGGCAGAGCTAGAAACGTTAACTTAAACAAGACTATTTGATAAGATGCATCTAACAAGTTGGAATAGGAAGAAACCTGCTGTTAGTTTATTGGTATAAATCTTTCGTAAACTCTGATTTATCGATTTTTTTTTTTTTTTTTTTATTAGTAAAAAGTAATTTCTACTGTTCAATACAAATTTTTGCCGAGAATCGTGTAAAAAACATGCTTTGTAGTATAAAAAATTTAAATATATTATTTGGAGAAAATGTAAGTCCATGAGTGCTTCGCCTTTCTAAGGAGGTTACACAAAAATCCATTTGTTTCTGTTGCAAATTAAAAAAAAAAATTTTTTGTTAAAACAATTATTCCTGACAAATAAGCACTCGTTTTTAATTTCTAAGTCAGTTTAAAATGAAGATTAAAATAAAAAAATAGTTTGAAAATCTTACGTATTCAGTAAACATGGGAATCGCGTGAGTGAAAAGTGACAGATTTATATCTTCACTTGCCTTCAATTTGGGCGGTAATAACCGTACAATTTTTCTACGTCGATGTGTTTAATACTCTCAAATCGTTAAAACGAGATCAACTGCTGCTGAGACGGTTGACACACACGTGCAATCTGTTTGGCGGTCAGTGGCTCACACTAGCAGCCATTTCTCGCCAAGGGAAGTCAGCAGCAACTTATCGTCCAAGCCTACGGAACCGCTATGTCTACAGGTCTCTATCGATGGGGTCAACGCCTTGCCTAGTTTCTTCATGGATTTGAAAATTATCAGTACCACCGTGTGGATGAGATGTACTTGTAAAAATTATCATCTCTCACAAATCACAAATTGGACACTATACTTTCTCTTTTTCCTACCTATGGTTATCAAACACTTCATTTTCCGAGACTCGCAAATATGCGTAAGTGCGATCAAATTCCTTCCTTGGTGTCAGTAGATCTCATTGCCCACAAAAATTTTGAGAGAGTAGTAACGTTTATTTAATTATGAAACAAAGAAAGTACATTCGTAACATTTAATTTTTTTGTCAAAGCAGAAGCGACTAGGAGCATCGATCACTAAAGTGATGAGATGCGTTGGCAGAAATAAGGAGGGTGGTAAAACAAGTTCACCTGAAGTATGTACAGTCACCCTTGCACTCGCTATAAGCTAATACAATTGAAAAAAAGAAGTCGAGCGGATACGGCCAAAAACAAGAGTAAGTGAAATTCGCTTATTTGCAAATCAAATTAACTCTTTGCCCCTCTTCTCTTAACATTAATTACATTTGAAATGCGGACCACGTACGTAAATACTTGGAAAACAAAAGATAATCAGACGCCTGCATCAAAACGCGTAAAATCTGTTTTTTTTTTTGTTTTTGCGACAAGTCGGTCAAGGCTCTTCATAAATATATGTATAATATATGCAACGACAAGTTTCATACATATGTAATATTATAAAAAACATCATCATCATCATCAGCACAAAGCTGATTTGTGACGATGATTTTAAAACTTCCTGCAAGCGAACCGGCCATAATGTATTTCCTTGACGATCAGATTTAATAATTGATTCTCTCTATCTCTTTCCTAGACATGTACTACCAAACACACGCGTGCACGCGCACACGCAAAAATACGCAGACTGGTGTATTAATTTGTAAACAACGCAAAAAGTAACACCCAACGAGAAGTTGAAAATCCGCGCTCAATACCAATTAATCAGCTAGTTACGCCTGATTACGACATTCAACTCACTTGCATTCTGTAATGCTAATGTGTGTAAAGCTAGGCGTCATCAATTTTTTTATCTCAAAATTATTTCCTTGGCTGTTGGAATGCTACTTGCTATTACCGTTTTATAAATGATTAGCTGTGGAATATGCACCGCCACCAAGTGCCATAAGTATGGTTATTGAAAAACAACAAAAATGATGGCAGTCATTTTAAAACATACTTTGTTACATCTGTAACTCAAATGTTATACTTGGGGAAAAAAAATAATAATTTTTTTCAGATGATAACATTTGATGAGGTTCCTTAGGTATCTATGAAGTAAAATACAAAATTGGGCCCTTGGGATATGATTTGATTAGTGCGGTGATTTTTAGGCCCTTACAAGACCTCGGATTTACGTGCATACTCATACAAATACAAAGTTTAAATGACCCTACACTTATGGACAAAAAAAATGAAAACTGATTCACCCTTACATGGAATTAAAATATACAACATGCTGTTATAGCAGTACTGTAAGGAAACAATGTAAACTACTGTTTCTTGTTACAAAAGAATTGAAAAAAAAATTTTTTTTTAATAGAAATTCAATTAGTTAATAAAAAAAGAATGACGATTTGTTCTTACATGTATACTTTAACTAATGACCAGTCAATTAAATTGTGAAGAAATAGGAGATAAAATGGTGTTTGTGTAGTAATCAATCACATGATACTATTAAAAAAAAGTAATTTTTTGCCATCAACAAAGATTGTGAAATATTTACAAGGATAGTTATTATTGTTTTTATTTTAATTATTATTTCCATTAATAATATTATTATTTTTATTTTTATCATTACTATTAAAAAGAAATTATTATTTCAACAATAATATTTCTAATAAGGGTCATGGATTTCATGGTGCAATCGTCAAGAAGCAAATTAATAGTGCAACAAGTTTGTTCATAATCACTGTACGTATAAATGAAGATTCTGCTTTCTCTAATAATTTAATAAGATCTTTCAAAAATACCGCCATACTACGAATAAGCTTAGGTATAGTATATTCCTTTTTTGAAGAAAGTCTATCGTTATAATTTTAGCAACTCAACTTAATGAAAAAACGTTTTATAGCTTAAATGTAATACGTTTATTTAAATAATCAACGGTCGCCCTCTATTCATCATTAAAAGAACGTAACATTTTTTTCTTCAACAAGAAAAATTAAAAAAAAAAAATTAAATTTTCGTGGAATAAACAGCCACCTTAGTTTTGGATAAACAATTAGCTACTTTGAAAAATGTTAGATTCTCAATTTGTTTGGCTGATCTTCTATACATGCTTTTCAAACTTATGATTATGAAAGCCACTCATTCTTTTTTTGAGACAACCAAAGTTTTAAAAACTATATTTGTGTAAAAATTTTCCCGAGTTTTCGTAATACACACGACTAATAAGAAAATATAATTACTATCTCGGTAATAATGACCATAAAATATATATTCTAGTGAAACGAGCGATGCTAAACATTTAAAACAAAATTGTTTAGAGTATTTTCGATACTTAATGAATGAAGCATATATTTTCGATTCGTTGATATACTCGGACTTACGTACACGTTTACCAGAATGACACAATCCAAATGTGCGAACTGACATTGACATTTACATTAATTTCCCTATAATAAGTATGCTTTTCGAGGTATCTCAGTGTCAGTGAGATTATACTGGCCATCACGCGCACACAAAATTAGAAATAAATTCCCAGCGTAATTAGACTTTTCTTTGTGCGGTGTAGTCTTTTTTCTACTCGCGACTTTCTGTCTTCGCGCAGTAAATTGTATAGCTGGCTCTCGACGCATCGCTGAATTTCTCGGACGTCCGTGATAAAAGCCACCGTCGATGCGGCCATAGCGAACGCTATGGCTGCTGTTCTATTTGCGGATTTAGATTTTGCTTATGAGATTGGTAATGATCAGTGATAAATATTAATAGACACTTTTTTATTTTTTGCAATGGATAAATTTGCCATTTGTGCAGTGAGAATTACTTAAACTTTTTATTTTAGTTTTCGTTTGAACTACAAAAAACAATTAATAATCTGCCCATTTATTTGAAAAAGTTCACTTTCACGCGAATTATACAACAGGAAGGTATCCTTCCTAATTTAAAGTCTTATTTACGATGTAACATTTTAATAATATCATGAAAATTGTGCAATATAAATTGAATCGTTGGCTTCTAATTAGATTTTTTTTACCCACAATATTTTTATGGCTGTCTATTTTTTTTTAGGTATACCAATATCAAATAAACTTTATTTTACAGCTTTGCTCAACATTAAGTTGCATATCTTTTTAATAGTTAAACTAAAGCTGCAAAAATTTAGGTTTACAAAATCATAAACAAGACGAGTGAAAGGACAAGTGCGATGGAATGAAGTTCACCTTACTATCGGCTTTAAGAAATACACGCGCGCGTACACGCCCGCCTGTAATTCTCTTCGCAACTTAAATACGTTATTATTGGTGTCTTTTTTTTTCTTATCAATTCTAATAGTATTTTTCAAAACACAGCTTTTAATTGGCGCATGCATAGATAACATGAATGGTTTTAAAAGTTTTACAACACGATGACCATGTCAGTCAAACTTATAAAAATTATTAAAACGATAAGTAGGTGTTTATTTTAGTTAAAAGGAAATAAGAATATCGCGAATATTCACTAATTCCTACAATTTTTGTTACTCGGTATTAACTTTTATTTTTATTGGTAAATTTTTTTTTTTTTTTTTTACCAATAAAGTGTCTGTAATCATGTTGAATAATTGAAGAAATCAACTAAGTTTCAAAATGTAATCAAAACGTTTTACGTATACGTTGTTAAACGGCTTCTCAGAAAGCTAAATTAGCATAATCGTAAGGAAAGAGCAATTATTTTTGTCAAACAATAGGTAGCCATGCGCAAAAAAACCATTTATTTTTCATTATTATATTAAAAATTGCTCGAATAATTACGATTGCCTCCACTCTTGCTACAAAAACAATTTTAACGATTCACAACTAGGTACACTTGGAGTATATTTTATAAATCGTAGATAAAAACAACGCGTCAGCAGGTTCTCATTTACATATACATTACAAGTCTACAACGATATCTTACATTAGGCAGGGGCCCACTACTATCCGCCTCACAAACGAAATTCTTTATGATCCATCGAAGTGAAATGAGCGGAACAATTACAATCACTTTCTGCCCAGTGCATCAATAACTCGAACGTGAATGTTTTTACGAGTTATAATTTAAATTTATATACCGGTTTGCCCGATAAAACTCGCGCATCCTTCATTTTTTGGGCTGCAGATATTGTGTATTTGAGAAAAAAGAAAAAAAAATGAATAGCAACGATTGTAGCAACAATGACCCCCTATCCGGGTATCTCGCAGGCCAAAGCAGCGATGGCACCTGCAGCACTCACCTATGAGATCCCTGATCCAAGATATCGTCTCGTTCGCCCGCCCGCCTCCCGAATTTGCTTGTCTTAATAAAACAAAGGGCTGGAAGCCCCAATCAACTTTTCGACCGGCAGAAAGCCTTCAGGGCTGTCGTGCGTGGGGATGCCAGTCGAGATACGCGAAAGCTGTGCTGAGCAGCTCTAACGCCGATGGACCACCTACTGGCTGGCTGGCTGGCTGACTGACTGGCTATCTAACTGAACGAGCGCTCGGTGGCGGGTTCTCTCTTGCGATCCGTCACACGCTTCCCCACGCGCACACGTACGTCAATCTCCAGGTGCCTTTTTGCGGCTACTACTGCTGCTTTTACTGCTACTGAGGTGTTGTCCGGTTGGTTACTGCTAACCAAACAAGATCCGAATGCACGCGAGCCCCGACACTCTGATACTTAATGAAATACTGGCAAACTTCCCGAGGCAACGGTCACATTTAAAGTTTCGTCGACTACGCGAAATCCAGAGGTAGGGATCATTGTCACACTCGTGTATAGATCTGTGGATCCATTGAGCAGCTCTCAACTTCGTCATCGGCGTCCAGTCCTCGCTTCCCGTGCTTTAATTTTTTTCCTCTCCTCGTTCACCCTCGTCTCTCTTACGCACAAATTTGTATGCGTGGCTTGGTTTCGTCGAACGTTACCCTAACGATGGAGCTTTTTATCGGCATTGTGTCCTGTAAGTCGTTCATGCGGATAAACAACATTCATCGAGTGAAACAAAAAATTGTAAGCATAACCATATGAATTTAAAGAGAATTTTTTTATAAATATGAAAGACGTGTATATAGGTGTAAGCAAGATTATTATGTACGCAAGATTAGTATGACGATTTGAGTAGATGTTGCACTTGGCTCACCAAGATGTCAGATCAATTTAAAAATCCTTAATTCAAGCGTTTAATAATACTTACCTACCTACCTGGCCGAAGACATTAAAGACATTTTTTTGCACAATTGAAGCAATTCTTTGAAAGAAGCAGAATATTATTCGATGCTCAAGTATGATTAGACAATTTCGAGGTAAAAGTGGGAAAAAGATAATTTTTAAAGAGATTATCAGGAGGCTCGATGGTTTGCAAGAATCCAGTAATTTTATTATAATTATAGTAATTTATTTTTTGAAATTTGAATGTTATAAAATATTACTGAAGAAAATAATCCGAACAAAGATGCAAAAGTGGAAAAGAAATGGTACATAATACCTTTAAATTATAAATACGTGTGGTAGTGACGTTACGAAAGAAGTGTCACGCGTATACATTTTTAATCTGGTAATGTGACATCGAGCTTCAAAAAGAAATAGGTTTTATCAAAATCAAGCTAAATAATTTATTTTGCAAGTAAGCAAGCAAGCAGTATGAATCATTGAAAGCAAACAATGGTAGGCGTTTAAAACGATAAAGAGGAAATCGACTTGTACTCAAACACGTCAAAGGTACTACAGTTTTTCTAAATTCTGTTGATGAAGGAACGACAAATTAACTGATAACCTTGCTCTGCTTTGCTCGCCGCATTTCTTCCCGTGTATTTGCTAACCAGACAATCTTTCGTCACTCCATGCCATCTTTAGCTTCTTTGTCATCTTCTTTCTCTGTCTCTTATTTTGATCTGAGACTCATTATACGTAAAAAGTACTTTTAGAAATGATTACACTATAATAGTTCTAGCATTTGTCTGTGGTCACACATACTTACCCACACACGCTAACACATTCTTTTCGCACTGAAACTCACTCGTTGTATAAAACTTCACTTTGAAAATTGAATTGAAAAATTTGTTACATGCGTTTTAAATAAAAATTTGGTTTTGAATAAATACTTGCAATACACGTGTATATTAGAATTTTATGTTAACATCTATCAAAAAATAACTGTTTATACATGTCGTTACTATATTAATTTTAATCAATTCATTTCAAGGATTTTATATTTATTATTTTCGTAATGTCATATACTTCATAGACTTCTTTTCTTCGAAGAATGGATTTTTTTTTTTTTTTAGAAAATGAACTGAATACAAAATTTTTAGAAAATTAATGAAACTATAATTTTTTTGCTTTAATCTAAGAGGTGAGTATTTTGCACACGAATTAGGAAAAGATCCAGAATTTACACGGTTAAACCGCCAAAATTTTATATGGGAAAATTGAAAAGTAGGTTAGACGAAGAATTTTCAAAAATCATATCCTAGACTTATAAAGTTACAATACTGTACTTTAAAGGGAGAAAACTGTACTTACGAACCCTAAAAATCACAATAATAGTTCTTAATTGCCGATAGGAGAAACGCTACTTCTCGCCAGCTAGTCATTAAATTTAATGTACGAAAATAAAATTAGAATTTTGTGCAAATAAGCTTCTCTATCCATTTGGTTCGACGGATCTATCACTTGGACACTTTTTTATAAATATTTTCTATAAAGTGAAAGTGATGAATATAAAAAAATGTTTAAGTTAACGAGTATTTTATCATAGTTAACAAAAATTAGAAAATTCAAACTACCGTAATCTTACGCATATCTACAGTCATTTGAGTAGGTGTTAAAAATGAGATTTTATTGAAAACTACAAATGCAATGTTCTTAAAATTTCGGTTCGTTATTTTTTACTATACCATGTTGTCAAATAAAAATTTTTAATTAAAATAATTTATACTCTATACCCTCTAATACTTATGACAGAATACAAGTTTTACGACTAAAAAATTTTTCTTACACAAATAAAACTTAGTTTGAATTGTTTTTTTTGGAATATCTACTTGTGTAGGATTTATAATATCTACATACAAATTTAGAGTTCTGTTTACTGCTAAATTGTCATTTTACTTTTGGATGATATAAAAACTGATGTAGCAGAAATCACTAAGAATATACAGATGAACATCACATGGTTAAAGTTTTTTTGTAGTACAAAGTAATTTGAAAAATAGTCGTCAAAAGCTTAGTGATTTTAGTTCTATTAAAATTTCATGACAAATAGAGAGCCGATTATTGGTTCTTTAGAGTTCTCAGCATTTTCGCGTCTTAATTCACTTCTGACGGAATACTTAAAAATTTTCGCATGCTCATTATCTACCGAGTGGAATAATCCTTTACCAGCCATTGCTTCCAACACACGATTTATTATGTTTTTGCCAATGTTACTTATTTTTTTTGTTTTAAAACAATTTATTTCTTCAGTTACAACGAAATTTAAAGTAACTCAATAATAATCAAGAAGATTGAGGGTACCATATATTTTTGAATTTTTATTACAATAAGAGTGGATTGCTTGTAATGGACATTTCCGAAGAAGATCCATAAAGTGCCATAAAACTTTTATACTGCTTAACATGTATAAAAATGTATTATTTTCTTATTGTATTCAACCCGCGAAACATACACGAAACTTTCCAAATTACAATTTTAATTTATACGACATTTGTGTTTGAATTGATGCTGAAATCGTGATGACGTGTTACAAAAAAATTACAATTTTAAATAACTGATGTCATTATTCAAGCGAAATATGTACTAACCATTACAGGTGTAATTTGTGTAAAATTTTTACTTTGTACAACGAAACGTAAAAATACGTCTTGAAAAAATGAATATCAAGCGCGGAATAAAACTAAATTCAATTGACCCCTCATAACTACATCATTAATTTTTGTAATGATTCGCGAGCTAACTTTTTAAGTTGACAAGTCGTTTTGAGATGAGATATTTTAACTTTTAAGTAACTCTTGAAACAAATTTTCACTACATGACACAGTATGTATACTTAGCTCATTACCATTGCTACTTACAGTGCAGAAATCGCACAATATATTCAAAGTTGCATGAATGGCACACCAACTAAGCTTGATATACACAAAGGTAAAAACTTGCACAAGTATTTCGAACTATATGGAAAACGTCGTCAACTTGACAGTTCTTTTTAGCGCCACTGACCCTACTGTCCTTGCAAACTCGGGGTAATGAAAAAGTGAAAGAAAGGCCAAGTGAAATGAAAATCAACCAGTAAAGTGCTCGTCACATGTCCTTGGACGGGAATTTGTACCTACGGCTGTAGCAAACAGTTGCTTCGATGTACGCGCGCACCTCCGATAAAAAGGAAAGGCACGAGAGAAGAGCTGCAAGTATTGAGAGTAAGTAATACAGTTAATTGCAACAGGCATGCATTACTTTACTACTACGCCTTTTCACTGTTTTCATAAATCTACTCAGCAGCCCATTCCGCTTGATTATTTCGTAATCACTGATAATACCCAGTGACGGTACGCGTGATAGAAGCAGTTGGTCAACCGTTGAACTTAATAAGCATACAATTTTTAACATGCTCAGTACCTGTAACACATGTATATATTCATTCCATATATGGTGGTTATCGAAGGGCCAAACTGTAAAATGTACTTTTCGAAGTATGAAAAATTCGATTTTTATAGGGCGTAGATATACATAATTGTTTTCAAAGAATATGCAAGGCAATATACGTCATATGGCTTTGGAGTCAGTTAGTGGTTGTGGAATAAAAATTAAGGAGTGTTGAGGGGTGAAATTTCCTTTTTTTTATAAAATCGAAGCAGAATATTGGGCTTGTATTCACCTTTTTTTTACTGCTTCGATGATTTATCAACATCTCTTGGAATTTTCGATTCGGAGAAGGTAAGCAAATTATTTTACTCAGAATGTGTCACAACGTAACAATAATGAAAATAAAATGAAAAGTGTACTTTTTCGAAATCTGCATTTTTTAAAACTTTGCATGAACTTAAAATGTCTAATTTTTCAGTTATACGAAAAAAACTAATAGTTATTAAAGCCTCACAGTTGTAGATTTTTTTTTGTTTTGGTGAGAATATGAGGCACTTCTGTGAAACAATAAGGTCCAAAAACAGTAAAATGAGAATGGTGAAACGAGAAAAATCATGCTATTTTTCTCAGACTTGATGTATTATTACTACTTGGAATTTATTTATTGCTTTTGATTACTCACTCGTCTTATTTGAAAATAAATTCTTCCGTGGGGTCATCAACCAATTTTTTTGTTCACAACGTCATTTTTCAAATGGTGATAATCACTATAATTTTAATATCTGCAAAAAAATACTATACCTTTTGCTCCGTTTTTTATTTTTATTTTTTTATTATTTTATAAGAAATAAAATCAGTATGAAATTCAGAGGAAAGTTTATTGAACCATATCTTTGTCATGATTTGACTCCTCTCTCACCTGTAACTCGTTAAATACAAAGTTATGATACTTTTTTATTTCTTTTTTGCTGTTGCAAAATCATTTCAGCATCCTGCAAGTCTTGATGACCCTTACAATGATGTATGATTTCTTTCATTTTTTTTAACACAAAAAAACTAATTCTAAATAAAACGCTCTGTACGTGACAGAAGCTGCTGTTTGTTTACCATAGGTACGGATACATCATATATATATATATATATATATATAGATGATGGTGCTCTCGCCGCCTGTTCGCATATATATACACGTATATATAGATGTATACTCACAGCAGTGATACCAACTAACAGAATAGTTTTCGGGTTGGTACCAGTGCTCGCTGGAGCCCCCTTAAAGAGCCAAAGTGTCGAATGATTGAAAAATTCAAGCTAATTATAAGTGCCTACTTAAGTATCGAGACGCAAAAATTTGATGGCAGGATACATGTTTAAAATATAAAAAGTTAGTTGGCACGCCCTCGTCTAATTGAATAAGTGTTATATTTATGTTTTTATATAATCAATGACCATATGAGCAAAAAAAAGAGTTAATCGCAAAACGTGATGAATAAAATAAAAAAAATAAAAAGAAGAAGGAAGGGGAATTGATAAGAAAAGTCGAAGTCAATATTTTGTGTTATATAGGAACAATAAAAACAGATTTTGAAAGAAATTTTGCGCAAGTTTAGATACTACGATCGCAGATCACGGTTTGATGTACAAAGAGGAGAAAGAGTCAACGAACCTCAGCACAGGCTAGAAAATGGAGGGGAAATATGAGAGAGAATATTGACGAAAGGGTGCGTTCGATTTGTATCGTTGGTCGCTTTAGTTTAGTATACCTATATAAGTACACACCACTACTTGGTCCACGGATACACTGTATAGTATGTGGGAGAAACCGAACGAGGAGCGAACCAATGATGCAGATTGCACGCAACCATTGTTGTGTAGGGGTTGTACATAGAGATCAGAAAAGACGTCGCCATGTTGTTTCCAAACATTACCCTGGAGGTATGTGTATATTGTGTACCGTGTTCTAAATGTCTACCTTCTCCCTTGCACTCACGCGTCAACCAGCCTCGCGATTGGTTGAAACGAAACGGCCTTAGCCAATCAAAAGTTGACTGTGCTGTTTCCAATCACTCGTTGTAAGATCGCTATAGAAAAATACATGAAGCGAGAGAAAGACGGGGCGAGCGCTGGTTCGACTGGACTGCATACACTGTATACCCTGCGGACAACAGTCCTCCTCTGCACTCTGCCTTCCGTAGGTCGCTTATTATTTTACTTATTTAAAAAGTTTAATCCACCTTAGCCCCTGTTTTTTTTTGTATTTAATTTAAAAAGAAAAGGAAACATAAAGAGCCGCGCGTTTAGATAAAATAGCAGCGTATAAAGATGCAACAAAATATCAAGTAAAGCTGCATATATTTTTACACGCTCGTCGCTTTTGGTATAAGTTTCGACGAAATCAGCTGTGCAGAATTGGATCCGACCGAGTCAGTTGCTACTACTGCTATACTGCCACTATCATAAATCACAAGAACGCTACTGAGAAAGCGATCATCATAGAAGATCGGAATTGATTCCTACGACTCGTACTTACGCGTCACTGTTAGGTTTTTATTTGATTTTTTTTTTTAATTTTTTTTTTTGACATGTCACTACTCTCCGAGTGCTATCGCCGACTCTCCAACAGTTCAACATCGAACCAACAACCGGTATGAACATTCACTCTTTATTAGATGTATCTGCATAGTCATACAGTGACCTATATAATTTAACGTTGATCGTATTAAAATATTGACAGCCCGACCGACTCACTAGTGGTATGGCTTTTTTTTTGTTGAATTTAGCAATGTATGAAATTGCAATACTTACTTGCGCGAGGCGTATATGTATACCACTACCTACCTTTGTAGGTCTTACTGATTCATGCTTGTTTGACATGTAAATATTTTAAATTACTTTACGATGACTGCAGTTTACATGCATAATTATACATATTCTATGGATAAGTACGTAATAAACGTAAAAAAAGCAAGGAATTCCGACTTTGCCTGAATTCGACAAAAACTTGAATGATTCCGATTGGAATGCGAATGATATATTGAATGAAAGCGATAATTGACCGAAGACCGTACACGGTAAGTAATATCGAGAATAAAGTGTGATTATGTGACATGACTTACCTGCGGTATCATTTGCTGAAATAAAGGCAATTGGAATGCACAAGTGAGCAAAGAGCAGTGTGAAGCACTGAACTATCATGAACAACCTATATGATCCTAGTATGGTGATTAAAGCTACACAAAACTTATTTCAGCTAAAAGGCTACAAGGTGACGGATGTGAACCGAACGAGAAAAATCGGAGTCGCGTGCCGCAGCCTGTACGAGCTCAAACAAAAAGCATGCGCTAAATTCAACGTGAGTAGTAAATTATTTCTTATAATGTTGCTCTACGTTAGATGAAGTACAAGATTTTCCTCGATTTTCTTTGCATATGTTGTAATAATTTTATTGCAAAGCTGTTTTCTTTGATATTTTAAAACATATAAGTAGGATGAGTATGATTTTTCTTTGATGACACTAAGGTCCAAACGTCAATCATTCAAGTAAAGAGATAGAATTACTAAAACAAGCTTTTTAAATTTTAATACAAGATGTTTTTCTGCGTGAGCTCGAAAACTCGGAAGTGGAATATAATTCTTCTCAGATTGTCCCAATAAAAGCAACAGTTAAAAAGTTGTACCAATAGTCAAACAAACTCTCAATTAATATGGTATTATTATGACGTACGGGTTATATGTATATTTGTTTATAAGATTAAAAACCTTCCTATGGATAATATCGCAGTATCTTTATGCCTCAAGCAACCATAAATGAAACTTTTTTTTGTTTGTTAAATGTGTATTCTTAAATGTGATATTTTTACAAGTAAATCAAGCTATTTAAGTACTATCATTGTTTTCCATGCTGATTCATAAAATTTGGACAAGTAGAATTTTAGTCGTAAATACTTTTCATAAACAACTGTTAGTCATTCGATTTCTGTAGATGTTCCACTTGAGGACATTTTACTTAAGCTTATGGTCACTCGGCCTGGATAGATTCGCATGGCTCTATCGAACGGTTGGAATAAATGGAACAGGACAAAAAAAAAACGGTGTTGGCAACGAATTGGGCCAGGGTCATGTGACTGTAGGTACACACACACCGTCACTGTTACCCGGTCTCCATCCTCGGCTGGGAGGCATGGCTCCTCTATAGACGTATTGTATCCACAGCCCCGATTTGACTCAATGTCAGGGTCACACTGCGCATGTGCCCATCTCTTGCTATAATCTAGCAACCCCTACCCCCTTCCTGTGCTGCTCTTCCCCATCTATGGATGTTAAGTATGCGTACCTACTTCGATCACGACTAGGTACCTGCTTTCCTTCCCTTAGCGCTCGATCCGATGGTATCGGTAAAATTGCATGTGCGATTTACTGGCGAATGCTTAATCGCGATAATTAGTACAATATTCAGGAGCAATTAATCAATCTTTACAAATAGTTTAAAAAGAAAATAGATCCCACAAGTAGGTACGTAATAATTGAAAAAATTAAATTAAAAAAAATTTAGTTTACTTGAAATTTGATAATGAAAAGTATCATTGAGATTGTTTTACCATAAAACTTTCTATTAGCAATATGAAGCGTTACCCTTATCGATTCACAATAAACCATGGATGTTCAATAATGCAAGAAATACTATTTTTAAGAATAGAACAATGCCGTGTTATTCACACTAGAAGCAGGTGTAGCTTTTTCTACCATTGAGATGGGATCGGTTATTGGAAATAAAATTGTCAAGGTTTATCCTACAAGATAAAAATAACTGAATGCGTGGCGTTTTAGGTCACAAATGATTTATCGGAGATTGAAATTTACCTGCTGGACGGATCGGAAATAGATGAAGACTACTTTACAACACTGGAACCCCAAACAACCTTGATTTTTCGCAGACCGGGTGAAAAGCTTTTGACCGGTAACGCATAGTAAAATTTTGTTCAACCTCACACCAACACATGTTATTCGTTTGTTAATGACTTGTTTGTTTTTATTTTAATCATCGAGCGAAAATAAAGGACTCCTCTTCCTCGCTGTCGCTAAAATAAAAAATAAAACCCACGCACGTACCATGCATTTGTTGTTGTTATATTCTGGCATGAAATATTGTCACTGTAACAGAGGCGGATGTGCTTTACCAGATGCTGAGGCGGGTGAACGAGAGTTTCTTCCAGAAAGGACAGAGAGCCGAGGAATTACTCACGGTTAAGTTCAAAGACAAAATTTCTCTGCTGAATGAGATGCTCAACAGTGACGACTCAAAGACGATGCTCACCAGCCCCGAGGAGCACCCCGAATGGTTCGACGGCTTGGAGACCCGCGCCCGGACTAAGGTTCGTCCAGTCGAATTTCTTTTTTGTCATTTTAACGATTGAACGAACGTAATTATGTATCACCTCCATGCCCATCAGGGCTCGCATTACTTTATTTTAACGAGTAATTTTTTACCTTGAACTTGAACAATCTATTTGATGCTGTATAGCACGCCAATGAGGCTACACATGTGAGTTCTAGTGCTACTGTAGCATAATATTGTGTTTGGCAGCTTAAAAAGTACGAAAAAAAGGAGGATCTAGTAGAAAATTTTATTCCTTTTTTTGTTTTTACCAATCTCCAAACCTATACATTAATTTACCAACTTTTTCGAGCAACGTTGATACATATATATACATATATGGGTCATCTAATTTCAGCCAAAATTATTTTCCAATTTTTTTTAAAGAGAGGTTTATTTGTGTGCAGTCAGAACATTAAATTTTATTTTTTACGGGTGGATAACTAAATGGTACCTACACAAAAATACACGTTTAGTTAATTCTACAGTGAAAAAATCTTTGCAAGCCTTCTTTATACCATTTTTTTTCTTTTTTGCACATTTTTTGACTACACCTAGATAAAACCTCTGTTCCGAAAGCATCTATGACAGCCCGTAGTAGATTTAGCGAGGTACCTTTGATGGAGCCTCGAGACTTCGAGAAAAATTTTAGGAAAAGCGCCTATTTATTCATCGACATTATTACAATACATTATTCAAATGAAAGCTCTTGTTTTTAAATTAACATTATTGTTTGTTGAACAAAACAAAAGGCTTTAGCGTAATGCGAGTTAAAGTTTCGGATATTCTATGTCGCAAAGTGTAAAATATTAGTGAAAAGTTTATAATGAAAAAATATAAATAAACCAATTATATAGTAAATAAAAATAATAATAATCATTTAGGAAGCATACCTGCATCGTCGCTGTCAAGACAGAATCAGGGGTTACCTTTATAAGATGATCGAGCAGGTTCGGTTATCCGACGAGTACAATCGTAACTCAGTTGCGCGCAAGCAGCTCCAAAGTGCTATCGCCTTCTTCAAGCTACAACTCAAGAAGGACCACTACTTTGGGTTCTACTTCGACCGCAGCTACGCGATCACAGCCGGAGATGATGAGATCGACAGCTCCGAGAAAACAATTGACTGCACATACGAACACTGTCCCTGCAAAATGAGCATTTCGTCGTATGAAAGGTGAGCTCAAGTAAATCCTCCAGTACATAAAGTCGTGCAGAAATTTCCCCTTTATTTCGAAATATATAATCACTATCATGATTTTATTAATATTAAAAAGAAATAATGAATGCCAGTAGTACAGTTGTAATAATAATAACAATAAAAATGATAAAAATAGTAATAAAGTGTAGCTGATTTTAATATTAATGACTAATTACAAATGGTTTGATGGTTATAAATTTTCAGGTATATCTTAGGTCTGACAGACGATGATATAGAGAAATCTGATGACAAGGTCGATGACGCCGAGGATACCGATAGCGATGAAGTCGACGCAAAAAAATTGAAAATGTCACCTCAAAAAGAAGCTTGCGGAGGATTCCTGACCACTTCGGACAGAGAAGAGCTTCAAAAAGCAGAAGCTCAGTGTAAATACAAAATTGTAATGAGGCACAGAAAGGATATGAAAGCCCTTTGTGACGAAAGGGGTGAATTCAGGTGCAATGGAGTCTGGAATCGTGACGTGTGTTTGTTTACCGACAAGCACCGAATCAATCCCTACAGGTCCAAGGAGGAGCTCATTCTCTTCTCCACCTGGAACCTTGATCACAAGTTAGACTGCAACTTTTTTGAATCATTTGTTTATTTCTTTTTATTCCTATTTCGTTTTTAAAATTAAACCTTGATACTGTTTAACAATCATTTCACTTGTATTATTGTAATGATGCATAATATTATTGCTAACTAACAACCTTATGATTGCATTAGTTTAATGGGATTAAAATTTTTTCAGGATCGAACGTTCCAGAACAATAGTGCCACAGTTATTAGAGGCCTCGCGAAACGACGAACTCTTCGAAGACAAAGTCATTGAGTTTTACAATAATCTTTTCACGGTGAAAAATTTGAAGCTCGTGCACATCGTGTGTCATGATAAAGGTTCACATAAATAAACTTGCGGTAGCGGCAGTACTGAAATAATACATATTATTGTTGTATACAATACGTACAGACCCGTGCAATTTATGTTTGTACATACCTGTACATTATGTTTAATGTCTTACCATCTGAAGAAAAATGAAAAATATTGCACTATATTTTATTACGAGCAAACCAGCGTGGGTGAAAAAATGCGCATAAAATAAAAGCAATTTTCGAAAATATTTATGACGGAATGAGAAAATAATGGTACAGATACCATAAGTTAAATGCGTATTTATTCACGGATACTTGTTTAGGCACATAGTTTTTATTATATTGTGCCGATATCCGCAATTTATAGTTTATAAAGAGTGACAGTTAAATGTTAAAATATCTCATCGAGTATATGGATTGTTGATTCTATACACTATCTGCACATCTGTGCATACATACATACGTGTATCTTTCGCAACGCATTAATTGGCTAACGGAGTTTTTGATGATTTTTTTTTTTTATCTGATGGGCCAGTTGCAATTTTTCACTGTGATTAATTTATCTTGTGGTATTTGTACACAAGAATTTTTTGTAACTAAAAATCGAGAGTAAAAGGAGGACGAGATAGTTTTTAGTAGGCGAAGTACCTAATTTATAATTTTAAACTTTCACTCTATGCTTTTGGTGAATTTTTTACTACATATAAATTTTCGTTTGTGCTTGATCTTCTTCTTAGCTAAGAGGATTGGTCGGTAAAATAATTGGTTCGTTCGATTAAATACAAACACACTATGGACGGTTGATACACCAATAACCCTATAAACGAGCGTGACATGATATCTCTAACACGCTCTTTTATCTCCAGTCCATCCTTATTTTACTCATTAAAAAAATGTTCGATAAACTTGGTGTATCATGTTTAACAGGGTAACAGACAACTCCTAGAAACATATTTTGTGATGGATGGCGATAACGAGTTTGATTGACCATGTACAGGACCGATGTTGAGATACTTGAGTTGGATTGCTTTTATGATCAGAGCCATGGCTATTTTACAATCATTCAGGAACGGAGGTTTTAATGTAGCATTGTTGAGTGCGTAATTTTTATGCGTTGTTGGGATTAAACTCACGCACACCGTCCAAATTGCACTGATGATAATAGTAAAGATGTTATGACATTAAACTATGGTATGAAATACTTTTGAGAAGTTGGAAAACTAAAAAAAAGAAAAATGATAAAACCATAAGCGAAGGCATAGTATTATATTTTTATTCTGTGTTTGCACGTTTAAAACTTATCAATTCTATAAATATTTTACAATATGGCAAACCTGAAAGAACTTATTAGTGCCAAAAGCAACAAAATTATGTAATGCTGAAATACTGAAAAAAAAATCATTTAAATTGAGTAAATGATACTACGAATCGATTTTAAATATATGCTACATGATTTTAAAGAAATGTATGTGTTGATGAGTCAAAGTATTCCTATCGATTCACAAAAAACGTACATACTTTCTAATTCATCACGTTTCATTGCATTTAAATCAGAGCAATAACAATGAAAATGAGGTGGAATAATTAAAATGCCTTAATATTCGTTCAAAGCTAAATTCGACTATGCGGTACTCATATATTTTAGTATTGGAGTAAAGACATATACTAAAAAAATGGATAACAGAGAACAAATGTACAGCATTGCTATGATTCATAAATAAGAACTGTTACGTGCACCGTGATATATTTAGTGCCAGTATTTGGGAATTACTTTATATATTCCGATAAATGAAAATATGGTCATATTCTATACCCATAATTTTGTCACTACATAAAATGTACTTTACATTCGATCAGGAGCACACTTTAATTTTCATCATCTAGGTGTGTAACATACTGTTTTTGCCCTTATTGCGGTTTACATATGGAAAAGAAAAAAAAATGTAATTAAAACAGAAATTTTAACGATGTTACTATATATTTATTTATAAAAACATGCGTAGATTAGTAAATAAGAGGCTGATATCAAAACCTGCGTGATTGACTAAACAAATCGTACGTTTTCAAAGGTTATACTATAATTATGGTGTCAACTGTAACGAAGTGCATTGTAAGACTAGTACATTTTGCGTGAAGGCAAGACATATATTTTATGAAAAAGTGTTATAACGGAGACAAGATCGATATTTTTTGATGGATATGTACCTAAACTATGAAGGACCGACGTAGTTATGTTTTAAATGTAGAGATCAAAATAATTTATTTTTTGGTACGTTTACTTTGTTGTAGACGGTGTTTTCGTGAAAAACTGTAAAATTAAATTAATAAGTATTTTTTTATAAAACTTGCAATTACAAATTGTTCTCTTTACATGTGCTTTTGTAAAGAAAGATGTCGTAAAAAATAATAAAGCAAGCATTCATCCTAAGAAATTGATACAAATAATAATAACCAATCGACATAACTCATCGGTAATAGAATAACAATACCATATAAATTTAAAAAGTATAAAAATAATGGCAACAAGTTTGCATACTTGTACATTTGCATTCATGTGAATGACATTTTAGTTTTTGGTTGTTGTAATTACGACACGATAGAAATTATTTCTATATTTATTTTAATATCACGCGTTATGTAAATTCATGTGATAGCTTGTAAAAGCCAATGAGTTGAAAACTAATAAAGAAAACATAAATGTTAAAATATTCTATTTTGTTAGCTCCTGTCCGTACAGAATATACAATTTTCATACATCAACGTCAAGATTGATGACTCTTTGATTTCCGAAAATTGTTTCAATTTTAGACCACGGCTCTCCGTAAGGATACAAGAAACCACATAGTGCTTAAGTACGTATTCATAAGAAATTTTATTTAATTACTATTTCCATTACATTATCCTATTTTTGCAAATTTTTTTAGAAGTATCCGAGTATTGAATAATTCTTTTTAAATATTTAAAGTATTTCACATAAAATTTTAATTTTAATCTAGTAAAAAAAGATACTGCCCGTGTATTTTATTAATTTAAGTATGTGATAATATCACTGACTGTTGTAATATTTTTTTAAGGTAATGAATATAGTAATAGCAGAAAAAAATATTAAAATATTTTATGGGATAGCAGTGAATTACATAAAATCATCAGAAGAGTAGTATATATAGTGGTATTAGGTAGCATAAACTATTTTGTAGCATATATAACATAAAGTGTTATGCATACCCCTTTGGCCCTACCTTTTCTCTGTATTTTAAGTATAGAAAAAAATTTACTCTATAAATTATTAAACGTGAAATTTTTTCAATTGTTTTTTTTCAGGCTTTCTGAGTTGGGAGATGAGACTCAATTTTTAGGGTCAGCTTTATTTTTATTTGTTACATCAATCATTGAATTTTATTATATAATTTACAAATAAAATCACAAATCCTCAACGAGGTGCAGGTACATTTCAATCGTAAAGCATACAGTTGCCGCTTGTCCACGTAGCGCCATCCAAAGCAGAGCTTTGTAGTTTGGAATTTTGTATTGATACCAGGAAAAAAAAAAATATTTTCAATCGTAATAGTGATAGCCTACACGAGTCCGAAATTTTATGATCAAAAAAGTTCAACTTGAACAACGTCCAATAATAAACATGAAATTACTTTTCACCTCATTTATCACAAATATAGTTTTTTCGATTTTTTTATCATCTATTACTTACGAAAATACAGGCGTTTCAAGTTTAAAAAGATGTATATGTCTTACGCGTTGTACAATTGATATTTTTTTACAAAAAAGAGATTTTACCTTTTTGAACGGTACATTAGAGGACGCCGCTTTTGGTTGTGCAAAACATCAAAAGTTTATTAAAAAACGAGATCATATCGTTGTTCAACCTATTTCTGTGTCGAAGAACGGGGAGGAATAAGGAAAAAAATAATTCAAGACTGGATTAAACTAACAACTTTAACGTTACTCAGAGGTTTGAATTCAAAAAGCTGAGATTTTCAATTATTAGCACTTAGTTTTCGTTCACTATAATAAAATTTTTCATCAGGATACAACATTCGGGTGAAAAAATTATAAGGTCATAAAAAACTATGTTAGAAAAAAATGTATCAAAAGATTTTTTTTACTGATTTTATACGTAAATTTTGCACAGTGATGTGTCATGACTTTATGAACAAGCCCCCTGAATTTCATTTCGTTTATACGACTTTTTAATCACTGCAGAGCCCCCTTTTTTAATTTAGGAATTTCAAATTTCATCAATCATAAAAGAACCCTATACATAGCGATAAATCTTTAAAGAATAAACTAACGTACCCAGAGTGAAATATATACATAATAAATAAAGTATGCGTTGAATGCGTTTTCCGCATCAAAGGGGCTTTGAGGTTTTCGGCATTATTTGTGACTACAAATATGAACTGTATACTCGTTTTAAAATAAAAAAAAAGAAGATATTTATCATGATTAACCACCGCTACAGATTCATACCTGTAGAGCGGCTCTGTTGGACCATACGCGAGCATTACATTCACGATTCCGAGTAACTTTTATTATACGCACTTACCAACTTTTACATGTAACTTGGCTGTTCAAGCAACTACGAGTGATAAATAAGTTGATCTCATAGTTGGTATGCAATTAAATTAATTTTGTTTTTCTTTGTTAGCTTGTAACATTATTATAGTTGGACCATCCCTATTACTATATTAGTAGAACAACTTTGTTATGGCTACTATGAACCCAGAGTCGATTTCCATCAAATGAATAAAAAATCTGTAGAGTTAATCTGTCTACCAACTCCTATCTTTCGATAAACGAGACGAGTACAGGTACAAGGCATTGTATTGGGAGGGTGTCCGTGTGTTCACGGCCAACTTATATTTATGCTGGGGTGCTATGTAGATCCACTGCTCGGCGGACCCTCTCGCACTGTCCGTCTCTTCAGTTCGCCTCGTCTGTATAATATATGTATACCTATGTACTTACCAATACCTATATATGTACGAATCTCGCTCAAGACACATCACTATGTGCACCCAACACATGCCCACTTGTAATGTGAGTGGGTCTAGACTGCACTAGCTGTGCATGGGTATACTTACCAATGTACCTACTTATGCATGTATATTAGCATTAACAAAGTGCAAAGGGACAATGATTGTTATGCTTGAGTTAGGGTTGTAAAGCGGCGAGTGCGCGCGCGCACCCGGTACCTATATAATCGCGCATTCGCGCTCGCGAGGGTAGGTATAGACGGAGGTATGGCAGCAGACTGAGCGCTTGCGGCGGCGGCGCAGCTATTCCAGCCAGCCACCATCTGATAGATATACACCAGAGCATTACATATGTACGTGTATACATGAGCCCGTGCCCCGTCATCGAGCTCCCGGCCGGCTCCAGCTCTGTTCTCTCCTCAGTGCTCTTTCGGGGCTCCGAGGCGGTGCATCGCCAAATTCAATCTATCGGTCTACTACCGTAACGTCGCGTCTCTTGTTCATACACCTCCATGTAAGTAGCAAATCCGAGCAAGTATAGCTACAGATGAATCTTACCTACACTCGCCCATCTCTTCTTTCGCTCTTCAAGTATATTTTTTCTTTTTTTCTTTCTTTTTTTTTTTTTTTTTCACCTTTTCGTCAATTTGGCTCATTACCCCCATACGAAGATCAATGGTAATGTAACCCGTACGAATAGGGAGGAAGATAGCCAAGTGGTAGTGCTCGTGTTAGCTGTGCAGCTTGATAAAAACCCGCCAAGTTGTGGCTTGGCTTTCATCTCCAAGGATAAATATCTCGCTGGAACGTCACACCCCCACTCGAGGAGGACAATATAATACGGCCGACTCAGATCCGGGAGAACCGAAAGACGTCGCGAGAGAGTGAAAAAAGTGTTGTTAGCAGTGTACAAAAAAAAAAAAAAACATTCACCCTGGGCTCGCTTGGGACGTGATATTACCGAGGAGCCCTTTCAACCCCAGCTCTGTTCGTTCGTTCGTTCGTACCTCCCTTTTTATTTTTATCAACTTTGATTATTCGAAGTATCTAAATCATTTTGTCATGTTGATGAGTATCGATGTACGTACTCGCGTTTCTTTGATTTGTGGGGGCAAAGGGATGATTTGACTGAGTGGTAGAAATACTCAATACGCACTGCCAACTGGAGAATCAAAAACATCAACAGACAACACGTGCAAGAAAGAGGGAAAGTGACCGGAAACCTGAGATACCGAGAAAATTCACTGACGGCTGTTGCAAAGGACCCGCATCGATACAGGTCAGTCTGTAGAAGAAAACATTTTATTTTGACAGTAGAAAAAAAAATTAATTTGCCCTGCTTCGATTACTTCTTTTGCCATTAGAAAAAGAGGTCTGATTGCAGTTTTCAAAACCTGTCGTCTGACTATGTAACATATTTTAATGTTTATATTATGGTTGCATTCAATCATTGCATGGAGTTTTAGTTCAGCGGGAGTGACACCCTGCGCTGGGTGCAAGAGTTACCAGCCGCTGTTTTTTTATATATAATACGTATACTTCGCGAGATTTCATTTATCTTGAAAGTTAAATAAATGTAATTTCAGCAGCCCATCACTTTATATTGTCATGTCACGATTTACTGAATTTATGTTTCGAACAGGTTACGCTTCCAATTCATACCTATATGTACTTTTACTTTTATCTACATCCCCAAAATAAACTTCTACTAACTTATATTTTGTATTATTCATGAAATTTTGAAAAAAATCATTGCAAGATTATTCATACCTATTTAGTTTTTTTTTTTTTTTTTTTTTTTTTTTTTTTTTTTTTTATCAGGACACAAAGCTTTGAAACAAAATAAACGTTACAAGCGGTTATGTGAAATTATACATTATAAATTTTCAAATAATTCGTTCACGCGGCATCTGCGCTGCTTTTTACACCAGTAGACACGAATCGTTTTCATACAATTTTGTTTAGATTAACAGTACAAGTCTACTTATGTTCCTCAATACATTCTAATTTTCGAAGTAGAAATTTTTTATATTTCCTTTTAGTCGTGTGTGAAAATAAGCGGAAAAATAAAATTATTGCACACAGAATTGCATCGAGTTTCGGACGATACGCGTTTGGATGACTTAAAATGTGAGACTTAAATCTTGTCGTTTTGGCAAAATTTATGACGACAAAGATGACTAACTTCTCTTATACCCCTCCCCACAGAATGGCTCAAAAGCCGATTAAAGGACATATAAAAAAGTTTCCACGAGCTGGCGGCTTTTCGAATGAACGGCAAGTAATTAACGGTTGAATCGAATTTTTTCACTTATAACTAGACTAAAGTCATCATTACCAAAGTATGTATTGCTAGTAATAATCCGTTGCATACAATCTCTGGGTACACATTAATATATGAAAGTGGCTAAAATTTGACGTAAAAAAAAGCTTTAGCAAAGTAGGAACACTATACATGAATGCGTGATTTTTATCGTTGCTGGGAGTAATTTCTATCACAGTCTAAGTTTGTAAAACTACAATTTCAGTTACGTTTGGAACTCCTTTCAAATTGTAATTAATTAGTTTGACGGTACAAACTCATTGATGTATTTTCCCTAAAAACAACTAGATGCCAGTGATAGCCTTTTGTTTCATTTATTTTATTTTTATTTGTTAATTTTTTTTTTACTTTGGGATAATAGGAAGTTTAACTATTAAATTGAACATTTACAGTCAGAGACATTTGGCATTAGATTCGTTAGATGTTTTCAACAAAGTCGAATCCCCGTACGTATCGTCAGAAAGTGGATAAGACGAAAAGCACAAATAAATATGTATATTCATATTGATGCACTGATTGCCAAGACAGATGATGATAAAGGGAAAGAGAGCGAGAAGAGAGAAGGAAGAGGAGGCGAGTGAGCAAGCGAGTATTCAGTGGCAGCACTAGCGCAGTAGTAAGAAAGTTTGTAATGACTGCAATTTTCAAGTCGCACGAAGTTAACTTAAATGAACTACTTGCTTTTACGCTGATTGACACTAAAGATTAAAGTTTCGTGGACTTTGAATTTCACTTGCCGAGCAGGGAGATCACAAAGAAAAAGAGAGAAATAGACTCCAAGGACGTTTATTATTGCTTCAATACTAATCCTGCGCTGACTCTTTGCTGGCATATACATACAAATCATTTATCTTATATTGGGTTGAGCTTTATCTTTACCTACTCACCTGATTTTAACTAATACGAAAGGTGTGAGGTATCTTTACGGTAAAAAAAAAAATAAAAAAAACTAACTGTGGTGTGTAACCAAAACCGATGAAAAATAATACTTAGTCGAAGTATATAATAATACTTGAGTCGGGAAGAGAGGGATATGGTAATTAAACTACAAACATGCGTCACGAGTCTTAATTGTACCATAATGACTCTGAGCTCTTCCCATGAGGATGCGAATGCCAGGGATAAAAAATAAATTTGCCAACCGAACAGCACTACTGAGAAGTTCTGGAAACATATTCACATATTTTTATTACAGATCAATTATTTTATTTATAATGCTGGAGTAGTTATATTTTCATAAGATAAACGAATGCATGTTGTGCCGCTAAATTTGTTTTATATCTAACTCTTTATGCCTTAAAATTAAACATCGCTCAATCATCCAATCACGGTATTACTCAAGTTCGAACGTGCATCTTTTTACCAATTACCTCAGAATAAGTACTTTTATTCGATTTAATATTTGATTCGTCGCTCAAATGAAATTTTGATTGGAGAAATTACGCGGAAAGTCACAAATGATTAAGAGCTTACGGGCATCCAGGCTTCGGGATTTTCAGGCTTACCCTCCAGGCTGCAGCCATACCCTCACGACGAGAGTATTTGTCACGAGTACCCTCAAGATTACAGTTATGGCATTTCTTGTATGCATATCATTAAGAAAAATATATGGTCTTTTTTCGGCCCAACTTGTCATACCCAGTTAATTGTTTATCAAATCACCATTAAATTATATTAATTAACCCCAACTATTCAACAAGACGTGAAGTATTAAGTAAGTGATTGATTAGGCATGAAAGAGAACTTGAACAATATCAGTTTTATACTCACCAACGGAGTAGAGCACAATATGACTATACATTTTTGCATCATTTTTTTTTTTGGTATAAATCATACTTTGTTTGGTAGTGTGTATTAAAGTCAAAGTAGATTTTATTGAAATTTGAAATTGATCTTGCTACTTTGTAATGGTAACTGAAAATTATAAAAATATCCTCAACTTGCTTGCACCTCTTGAGTTCAGTTAAAATACGGTGAAGGTTCTCAGAGCTTTTCATGAGGGCGCTTGCAAGGTGCCGACATGTACATATTTGTATACACGTGAATGCAAGTGTGCTTGTGCACGACGCCACCTAACTTTTAGAACCAAAGGGACAGAGAGAAAAAAGCAGGCCTAAACGAAGCCCTGGCAATAAAAAATTCAAGTCGGCGATAACTGGCTCGTTGCATTTTTTATGGAAGAAACAACAGAGGAGCTTTTTCTTGTCCAGGTCTTGCTTGTATCCAGTGACGTTTGCCTTTTCCTCTCGTCTGGTTCTGATGACGCTTTTACTCTATCTTACATTTCTACCCCACGACGGGGTACGTGCGCAGGAAAAAAAGGCTCTCATTGTGGCTGCAGTTGAGGCATCAAAACGTAACATCCCTCGAGAGAGATAAAAACATTTCTCTTTCTTGGCATGATTCATTCGATTTTTCACTTATTGTACTTCCTCCTTCGCGTTAGTTGCGCAGTCCCTTATCAAATTTTATAAATTATTTTATCATCGAATATGCAGGCCAAGGTTTCATTTCAACATTAAAGAAGCTCGATGGATGGACCGGATCTGCGTGGCTCTCATCACAATAATGTTATGTTTGACTCACTAGTACTTGGTTAATATATCAAACCCGACCAATTCGGAAGCATCCTTCGGACTGTTTAATTTTCTACGGCTTTGGTTAGAGGTTGCAAAATTTTTGGATTTCTGTAAATGGCCCCTTAATTATGGGACTGATCCCAATAGTGTTTCCAACGTGCAGAAAAAAAAAAAAAAAAAAAAAAATAGGAAATTTCATTTTCCAGCTGTTTGATTTAATTACTCATTTATCGCTTGGATTCTCTCCTTCAAAGCTCTCGTCTTTTCCTCTGCCCACTGCTTTTTATCACGGAATTTAGGCACGGGTCTTTGAACTTTTTAATATGTTTTACCTTTTCGGACGCGCTGCTACGACTGTTGATTCTGTGGAATTTCAAGTACGTCGGTGATATGAGTTTTTTCCCCCTTGCCCCCCTTATCTCTCCCTCCCTCCCTATGTGCATTTCAAAATGAGTTTGTGATTTTAATTAGCGCATCTATTTAATTTTCTGGAATGAAGAACCATTTGTGACGCTCCCTTATTATTACCTTGGATAACTGTGTACTTAAGCCTACGTAAAATACAAGAATTCACTTGTTTCGCTACATACATATTAAAAGTTCTTGTTCTGTGTTGAGCGAAGTTTGAAAGAAATCGATAAGAAAATGTATGATCGATTGGCGCTTAGCTTGGAAAGACGGTGACAATAACAAACGAAATTTGAATGGAGTTATGCCGAGTAAGCTTGACGAGGTGAAAAAACAAATCAATCCAGAGTCGACCAGAAGCGAAACGAAAAAGTTCCGTTTGATAAGCAAAACAGAACTATCCTCGGCAAATAAATTGCATCATTTCATCGTATAACTTTTAAAGCGTTACAAGCCATTCAAGACAACTGGTCGGTATGTAAGTTACGCGCACACCTCTTCGCGGGTTGTTGTCCAGGGAAGAGACAAAAGATAGGTATACGCGAGGGTGTGAGTACAGGGTGTTGTTGGTACGGCAGGTGATGCATCGATACACGTTAGCGTAATAACCCCGATGAAGTACGCGAAGACTCTGCGACCGGCCACTTTTTGGAGAGCCTTTTGCGATGAACGACACAATACCTATACATTGTATGAGTACAGAATGTCTTACATTTAGTATCTGTATATACGTATACCCTTAGGTATAGCTTATCTCTCTCTCTCTCTCCCGGCTCCCGGTTCTTAGTGTAGGTAGACGGGGGCGCTGGTTCCCTGCATGCAAGTGTAGTTCGAAACTCTACGCGCACGGCTCGAGGGCGTAAAAGCAAGTTTCGATTATCCTCTCGCACCTGACGCCCCATAAGCTCTTGGAAACGGAGGCATTAGAGATCATTCAACGGGGCGATGTTCGCCCAACTAAACTGTTGAGAAATACTAAAGGCACCTCTCCGGGTACCATTCGGTGGACGCACTTTCTCTCTTCGTCAGACGGTGCACAAGTACGGATGCTCGGCCGAACAAAATATACCGATAGATCTGAATGATGAAGAATTGGCTTACGAGTCAAGAGGCAAACATAATCGGATGAAACAGATAACAAAAGATGAGTCGAGTGAAACAAAAAGGTAGCTGTAGCTTGTACAACACGAGAGATAATTAAACGTTACTTATACTGGTGCAATCTGCCCTACGAGCATCAGGCCATTTACTCTTTCTTATCCGCTTTGCTCTCGTTTTTTTTTTGCCACACCCCCCCCCCCCCCTACTCCTCTTATGCTCGTCAAGCTCGTGCGATATTTTCCTGCTACCATTTGAATATCAAGTTTGAATAGGCCGACGGAGCGCATCACCACGAGATTACTCCACTATTATACTCAACAGACAATGGAAACCACTTATAGACCCGTAAATGGCTTCATCTCGGTGGTACCTCATATTCCAGCCTCGTGCCAGTAGCACCTCTTCAGAGGTATAGAGATTTTTTTTTTTTTTTCTCTTCCTCCTCCCATCTTTGCGGCATTCTCTGGCCACTCTGCCCGTTACCGTTGAAAAATTTAACTTTTTGTGCCCATGTATTTTATTTTACTTTGTTTATTTATTTATTTATTCTTTTTTTCTCATTGCTATATTTTGCATCCAACCGAAAATGCAGAGCAAATTCCTAAAATTGAAAATTGATGAAACGATGGTCATATCCGATGACTAAGTGTTCTATGCATAAGTACCTGTACTTTGTAATCTTAGTGTTTATTCATTCCCACCTCTCCCATTGTAGTTTATAGCAGTACAAAGATCCCCTTTTTAGACTAGTTTTTGCTTCCCCCTTAATGGTAGCTGCTTCCCTTCCTCCTCTAACCAAGCGTGATCTAATTATTTTGGCTGTCCAGTTTTATAGCCCTGCTAATTATGTATTTAGAAAAGAGGTAGGGCTGATACGTTCGATGCCTGGCTCTTCATCACACTCTCCTTCTTATTTCTAATGCAAGTACTTTATTAGAGTCTCCCCATATAATGTATTATGTGTTTGATCAAAGCAGAGAACTTTGTTGTTACTTGTTGTCTTTCTTCTGCACATGATTCGTTACCTCTCTCTCTCTCTCTCTCTCTCTCTTTTTCTTTCCAATTAATGTATCATTTTTTTTTCTCACACGACGTTACTATTTTTTGCATTAGTACTATTATAATCATGGGGTGATTGACCATTCTCCAGCACAAGGGGTGTGCGTACGAGGTATTGGGATGTGCACACTAACCATATTAGCTTTTATATATATATATACATAGAGTAGGTATCGAGACTGTAACTATTATCGTTATAATCAATGAGAATCGAGATGAATTTTCAACCAGAAGAGGACATATTTATATAACTCACTTCACGAAATAATGATGATATTGTTGGCTGGCACGGTTGAATAGCTAGAGGGGGAAAGGAGAGAAAAAGTGGGAGGGGGTGTGATGGGCGATGTAAAAAAGTAGAGCTGCAGCTAAAGTTCTCTCGGTTCGGCGGTTGTACCGGCTACTCCCACTGGAATATTAATGCGACGCGAAATATTATGAGCCGCGACAGCCACCGGCTGCACCCCGGGAATACTAAATATTAGGTATATCCTGTCCTTGTTTCGGCTGCCTATTGCTACACTCCCGGGGGAGAGCAAGTACGGCAGGGGAAGCGACGTTACGCCCAAAAACGGCGCGACGCGACGTTCAGGCTGTGTGTAAGACACTTCAGATCAGGTATAGCTGCAAGCACTAGAAGGAATGAGTACAACAACATTAATCAATACGATTATTGCGTGCGCACCCCCACCAGCTGGTATATGTATGATACAACGAATAAGGCAAGAAGAAATGTATCATTGGCTGTAATGGTGATCAATCCAAGAACCTTGACAAGAAGTCGCCAGAAGTGAATATCTGCTGCAGATGAACTGGCAGATCATCAGCAAAAGAGGAAAATCTCAATTCTTTTCATCCTTCGTGGGAAAATATGTACATCCAGCATGCGTTTGCCTCGAGACGCCTAGGCAAAAAAAGTACGAGGGTACGTGGGTGTGTACAAGGGGTTGCTCCGTACGTCATTCTCTTTAAATCACGAGGGAGATGCTGTAGAGTCGTGTAAGGCGGAGAGAGATGCGCGCACTGATCCAGAAAAAGACAGCCCAAGCCCCTGCACTCGCTGGCGACGGAACGGGAGACATTTACAAGATTCATGGAATGCCCTCAGACTTTTATTGAATTTTAAGTCCTCCGATGTTTCGCGGCTGGTTATCTGACGGCTTTTTCGTTCCCCGCTCCTGCTTGCCTGCACTCCTTATTCTTCGTCTTTACTCCGTGTAGCGCGGAAAAATGTGAAGAAAAATGAAAAATTTTTTATTGACATCACGTCGTTTAAGTGGATTATCAAAAAACACGAGATACGTGTGTTTTTTCATTTTTTTAACGTAAATATTCATACAATAACTTTCGGAGATGGATGGAGCTCGTCAAAGTTTGGAATCACCTCTTATTTCGTGGCAGTAAAACGATAATATTTAAAATACATATATCTCACGCATATGACGTTATACCTAAATGATTCATTGTATACTTCCTGTCACGTAAAATACGTATCATGTAAAGTTATATTAAAATTATTATTATTATTATGATAATCATCACATAGGTCTACAACATTTAGCACAAGGAAAAAAAAAAAAAAAAAAAAAAAGATTAACTGAACAAACAAAAGCAAGGGTCTAAGAGATTAAATGTGGTATATACGTTAAATGGAATTGTATGGGTAAAAGGGCTTAAAGTAAGGCTTTCCGAGGTAAAGACAATCGTTTTTCTCCAGCAACAAGCCATCCGATGGAATCCCGGTGTTAAGTGGGCCGCGTAAATTAAAAATCTCGAGAGGGGTAGCTGTACCACTCGTAAATCGTCATATCCACAGTCAGAGAGACATCCTCTTGTCGTGACAGCCATCGCCAGAGGAGCAGGGCAACAAAGAGGCTGCTGCTCCGCAGCTCCAAGTCAGCCGGACAAATTTGACGCAAGTATCCACTTGCGCGACCAGCTTGAAACTCATTTTTGTCCTAATTGGCTGGATTAGCTGTCTCACCTCGGCAGACCCGACCCTTGGTTTTAAATGTACGCACGTGCCTGTTGTATAGAGTAATTAAAACTTTTTTTACTCGGAGGTACCAGAATTTCAAGAGCCGTAGAATCAAGATGTGGAGGGAAATTAATTACAAATGTTTAATATATATACGTGCATGCAATGGCTCAACATTGCTTACGATTTATGTAAAAGCAAGCGCAATACATGGGTCTGGCTGCATGAAGGTACGGAGATCAGCGTTACTCGAGGAGAAGGGAAGGAGCAGAGGGATGACGACATCAACTTGCCCAACTCCATCTTGGTGCGGTGTGGTTATTCATCTCGGTGCTTTAAAATTAATGACACCTCGAAACTCTCTTGATTAAAAATGTGCCCCTTGTCTTCTGCCCATCATATGACTCGTCTTTACTCAATTTGCTCCAGGCATGCCCGTGGAGGAGATGAGACTGCCGATGCATGCGAGCGCCAACAGCAACCAAGTATATTGTAATTATCTCTACCCATCCACTTATTCGGAATTGCATAAATTTTTGTGTCATAAAGTATGTGTCTTATACTGTGGTTTAAAAAGCCAATTTTCGCTCTTATGGTTGTTTTACTAATCAACCGTACCTAATTTTACGGGGTGCTGCTCCTCAACTTGTGAATAATTCATCAAAATTTAATTGCGATCTCAATACGTCAAGTTTTAAGAGTGAATCATTTGCATTTGCTGACCTACACTGTAGGTATTGTAGATTATTGTATAAGTTGGTACTTCATGATGTGAGGAGAAGTGCATGCATGCATGTGACGACGATGACGATAACGATGACTCGCAGTACTTAGTAAGGATATAAATATCAGCAGCAGCGGCATTAACATTGAAGGGTACAACTTTATTTTACCCCCCTGCTGTTGCCACTGGCGTAAGCGTGTGCGCCCCGTGTGTACACGATTATGTCATTATTGTACGTACGTAATCTTGACGAGCATGCGAGCGGCGCCTTCTTAATCGTCGGCTATAGTCGTTTTATTCTCTACCTCTTTTTTCCATTAGTTTTTTCTTTCTCTGAACCAAGTGCGGCATTCTATGTGTTGCTGTACAGTATTCTTATCGGAGGTATAGTGTCAACTTTGCCGCTATTTCTTGTATTTAGGTTTTGAGGGTAGCTCGAGTGCACCAAGAGTCATAACTAACAATTGTTTTACAAACTTTCGGCAATTTTTAGTATTGATCGTTGTTTGTTGAAAAGCTTTGTGAGAAAACTTGTCGTCAAATCGTTCGCCGAGGCATAAGAAAATCGAAGCAATACAGCCTTATATCAAGATCACGTGCCGCAAACGAATGCGAAAGCGTAGGGTCGAGCAGTGAATTTTACTGCCCGGCCAACTAGCGCGATACTACTTTTAATTACTAACCTTCACACCTACTGTTCCCACCATTTCGACCCTCGTTCTGTTGCAACGCACCTCCCCCCCCCCCCTAATGTCAACAGATAAGGTGTTTGCGACACGCGAGGAAAGATAGAATCGACCCGCGGTCCCTGCTCTTTTGTTCCAGTCCTCTCTCGAGAGGGCAGCGCTTTTTCCACACTTGTCCCCCTATCGTTACGTTACCTAAGACGCTATTTTTCATCTCACCGTCATTATTGTTATTATTATTATTATTATTTTTTTTTTTTTCCTTTTTTTTTGCCCCCCTCAAACTATGAGTGCCACGTTGTTGTCAGTCGCTTTGATGGGCCTTTCGATGTCTGCTGTCGCTGGGGGCGTAATTTTTCATTTCTATTCGCGAAAATACTCGTAAGCAATTCATATAAATGTGCGTATAATTATACACATGTATTGTATAAACACAATATTTTCACCACGTATCGTATACGTTAAGTATATAGTCATTGTTGCGTCGAAACATTTTAACTGGCCGGTGTGTAATTATATTTATAAAAAACAGTTTTGTCAGTTTTGTCGGATCTTGGAGGTCATGAAATAATGTAGATGTGTCCCAAAAGAGTAAAAATGATATGTATACGTAATAAGGTAATTGAATGTTGGATGGAGTCTCGGTGAGCCATAAGTGCACCTTGGGCAGCGTCAGTCGCAGCGATCACGGAGTTTACCCGAATCAGAGACGCTTTTCTACGGCTGCACGGCCACCTATACCTATACACCTATCATCCTTGCTCGAGCTGATGTACAACCGTAGACGCGGGGAGTGAAAAGGAGGTGGGGCAGAAAACGGCCGAGAGTGAAATACCGCGTCTGCCGGCGACAGGCGTGTGTATACGTGTGGGTGGGCGCCCGGACCCGTCGAAACCACCGGCCCGGAGGATACGTCTACGATGCCGTGCATCGTCGATCGGATCGCTCGTGCATATCTCGGAGTGGCTGCTGCCGGCTAATTTCGAGACTCCATCGTTACGTTACCGCATAGGTATAGACGCTTCTCTCTCTCTCTCTCTCTCTCCTCCAATAAGCCCAATACATTCCGAAAGCCCGAAATTAAAGCGGCGTGGTGCAGTATACGTACACATACAATACAGAGCCAGCCTCGAAGGGACAGCTAGCCCGCCGCGGTAATCGAGTTCAGGGAGGCTATAAGGCAGAATCGCCTCTTGAGAAACAGCTCGACCAGGGGGCACGATCATCACTCGTCATTTACTCGACATTTACTACATCGGTACTCAACGGAAATTTCACAACTCAAACAAAAAAGTCTTTTTTTCTCTGACAAACGATGGATTACGCATTATACATGTATATATGTATATAT